>JAVYIG010008771.1:0-85481 GCA_035222895.1 Strongylocentrotus droebachiensis | reverse complement strand
GGGATACAAAAATACCTACCCGAGTCAGTGTGTACCCTTCCTCCATAATGAAATTGTGATAAATTTATGATGAAACACAAAAAAAAAACCTTCCTTACATGAAAATTTACAAAAATATTAAGACCATCAAGTCCGTAGATGTATATGTCCGTATAAATAAATTATTGAAAATTTATTGCATTTTATGTTTATTTTTAAATTATGGAAACTGCCCCCTACCCTAGCCCCCGCTGCGTACAGTCACGGTTCAGTGCCAAAGCAATGGCCTCGTAACTTTGAGGCCCCAGGATCAAAACCGTGTCGATGTGCTATATTAGTGCCCTTTTGTGGGGCATTTATCCTCATTACTGTCATTTATGACTTAAGGGCGTAGGTCCCCTAGTTGATAAGCATAGTAGCATACACGTGCTTTAGCAGTCACGCAAAACACACATTGGCAAATTGTTATTCAACAAAATCTGAGAATGTATACTATTATCTAGATCTATTATTTTTTAATTATTTTTAAAATAATTCCATAAATTGGGGTAAAACAAAAATATTCCAACTATATGAGCGACAGTGTACAATGAAATACTTGACTTAAAGTAGGGGAGTTTGATGTGGTGCACAATTGCACCCCTTTGTAAATAATCGAATAGTCCATGGCGTTCACGAATATTCATGTTTTTGCTTACCTCGGCAAAATGCTTGCCTATTCTAAATGGAAAAAATTACGGTGGAGGGTTGGCTGAAATGGACATAATGAACCAGTTTGAACTGATCTATGATAATTCATGTTTGTTATCCTTCGTGTGCTTGATTTATAATCTTACAATCGAGTGGCAAATTGCGTCTAAAGTTCGACTTGTTGCACATGTGTTATATAGGCAATGGCGAGCTGGCGACCTATTTTGACCAAATTACGGTGGGTAAACTTTCAAAAGTCAATGGGACATAAGGGTTCCAATGAAAGAGCTGGTGTCAACGTACGTCGGGGTGGATGTGCTTTTCGTTTAAACAAAAAATGAATTTCTAACGATTTTGGGGGGTAAAAGTCCATAGGCTAACATGTTAGGCTGCTTGACTCTGACGATAGGGGGCGTTGTCCCATGCGACTATTCGGAGCCATATGCCTCTTCTGTGACTGATTTGAAACAAAGTAAGAACTCATTGGTGACCTTTTTATGTGACATAATGTTCATAATATGACAATATATTACGTGTAAATTGTAACAAATATCTCTGGTGGTTCAGCGCCGAAGCAACTGTCTTATAATTTTGCCATATTTTACCGTACTCTTACTTGAAAGAACAAACAAACATGTTCTCTAACAATTAGTATTAGCCGACAGAGGTAGGTAATTTGATTACTCTTGGACCCCCCCCCCTCCTTCATCTCCACTCCCCACCCCCTCCCCCCAACAAATATATAGACATATGTAGGTATATATATATATGTAGTGAACGAGAGTAATGTTAGGTAAAGGGAAAATGTTTAATCAAGATAAAAAAGATTTGGAGGGTGTATAGTGAAAGCGGATAAGAGAAAGAAAAAAGAAGACTATGATTATTAAAGTCACCCAGATCTCAGAAGGTTGGATTTATAGTTTTCCTTGTTATTTCTTTATTCAGCTCCAAATATATTTTGTGTGAAATTGGTCTTTAAATGAGAATGAAACCCTAAACATTGTATATGATAGTCTTATTACAAATTATGAGCCAGTTAAAACTATCTATAAATTACTTTTATTTGATTACTTAGAAAGGAAAAAAGATCCCTAAAAGTGATATTGCTCTTAGGAGTGATTTTGAGCTTAAGAGCAATTTTTTCCTATTTGGGATAAATTTCGGCTGTTACTTCTAGTGGGGTACTTACGTACTTCATTATTGTTTTTAAAATAAATATTTGCAAAATGTTTTCTGGTAACAGATTTTTGTACAAATGGTAGATTAAAAAAAAAGAGATTATACAAATATAATTCATCAATTTTTAAGACCATTTTATTATAAAAGAGAGTGTTAGAGTGAGAAATCTAGTTTCTGTTGCGGACGATTCTCATTAGCCTTTTTTCGAAGTATATGTAGTATGTAGTAATATGTAGTATGTAGTATGAGTTTATTGAGGTTTTGTTTAGTAGAGTGGCCCCATGCGAGTATATCATAATTCAAAATGGATAGGACAAGAGTACAGTAATAATAATAATATAGGATTTCCCGGCCAAATTCGCGAGTTTGTCATTCAAATTAATTTGTCTTGCGTTCAAATTCGACGGTTTTAGTGCAGTCAGCTATATATGGGGTTTATATTCCCTTTTCTAGTTTTCAAATCTATGGAATTTTCGTTAGAATCTACGTATGTTTCATTCAAATTAATAAACAATGTGCTTCTTTCGCTATTTGGTCATTCGATTTGGCCCAACACGATTTTCTGACAACGCGACGATGTACTTTTAGCATTCTAATTCATTTGTATCATTCAAATTAGCACTTTGTGCACTTAAATTGATGGTCAATATACATTTATCGTTTATTACACACTTTTTATAGCTCATTCTTTTTCTTTCAAGATTGTTTTTTCATGTGTATTTCATCATATTTCATTTTCTTGCATTTATACACTTATACTTATTAGATTGATCTGATATTCATCAGCATTTAAGTTTGATTGTTAAGAAGAAAAAAACGACTTGCATCTACGGACCTGATAGTCTCGGTATATTTGTAAATGTTCATGTAAGGAAGTTGTTTGTCTTATGTTTCATCATAAATTTATCATAATTTCATCATAATTTCATTATGGAAGAAGGGTACAATATTGTGACTGGGGTAGGGACTAGACTAGTCAACAATTTGAACATGATTCATTATTTAGCCATGTCTTTAGTCATCGATCTGCTGACGGGCAAGTAAACTATGAAACTCTTTAAGAAAAACAGAGTGGTGTGCTGGGTATAAGAGACGATGTGAATTACTTTTGTAAAATTCCGAGTCTGTAGTAAAAAGGGGCGATTGAGGGTACCCCCACCTTTCCCGGGTATATGAACATGTCTGTGCAGAAATGCCTTATCCCTTGATTTCGCCCCTTCTTTACTTTATGTCTGACTACACCCATCTGCATTGTCCTGAAAATAATTAAATGGAATAACAGCTTAGACCCCAATGGCAAATCATGCATTTTAACTGCATTATTTAAAAACTGTAAAAATTTGTTGCAATTCTTCCCCCTAACATTCCTAACTTGAATAAATATATTACGAATACGAATGACAGGAGTTAATTTGAATGATAAAAAATACGCTTCGACAAGTGAATATTAATTTGAATGCTAGTTGAGCAGTTTCTAAATTGAATGACAGATCTATGAAACCCTTTGACCAAAATCCTAAATTAAATACAAAAACTGGACAATTGAATGATAATTGGCATGGCAAAGCCGATCTGCGCTAACTTAAATGCAAAGTAAATGAATTCGAATGACAAACACGCGAATTTGGCCGGGAAATCCTATAACAACATGTATAATGCGCACATATCCACCCCAAGAGATGCTCAAGGCGCCTTACAAGGTAAGTACATCGAACGAAAATAATTTAACATAATTAAATATAATTCAACAACGTTAATTACATCAGATTGTGAAATACACTACGTCTTAACTAAGGAATTCAGACATTAGATGGGTTTTCAATTTTGTTTTGGAACAAATTTTGATTGGCTGACATTTTGATTGAATGGGGTAGGGAGTTCCACAACCAGGGTGCAGCAGCTGTAAAAGCTCTGTCTCCCTAACTCCTCTTTGTTCTTAATTGCGTTAAATTTGTTGAATTAGAGGAACGAAGACCTGCACGAGAACTTAAAGAGATATTAAGAAGAGAGGAAATATATTCAGGGACTGCTCCATTTAGTGAACGGTAGGTGAGTAGTAGAATTTTATATTTGATACGCTGTTCTATTGGAAGCCAGTGAAAGTTCTTGAGTATTTGAGTAGTATGGGTCGAACGTTTAGATTAAGTGACAAGGCGGGCAGCTGCGTTTTTAACCTTTTGTAGTCTGTGAATTTGGTATTTAGGAAGTCCATAAAGGAGAGAGTTACAGTTATCGAGATGAGATGTTACAAAAGCATGAATCCATTGTTGAGTGGTTTGGGGGGTTAAACATTTCCTTATAGCGCGAAGATTACGAAGATGATAATTGGCAGCTTTCACACATTTTGAAATATGTGTATCAAGAGACATGCTTGTATTGAAAATAACACCAAGATTTCTTGCCTTATCTGAAGGAGCAATGTGCACAGAACCAACACGTATATGAGTTATAACAATCTTGGAAAGTTGTTATGGAGCCTAACAAGAGAAATTCTGTTTTATCGTCATTTAGTTTGAGATAGCAATCATTCATCCATTTTCGTACATCACGAATACAGTATAATTATATGGAGGGTGGGCTCTGGGAAGAAATTGTTAATTTTAGTAATGACACCGTTTTAATATTTGTACTAATATCTGCCACAAAAGGGTATTACAATTTCGCCCTTGTGATAGGTATTATTCATTTTTTAACCATTGTTTAAAAATGCGGTTTTGAGAACATTGACAGAACAGATATTATTCTCATTGTTTGATATGGTCAAAAGCGGATTGTGTATATTAGAAAACCCAATGACGTTGGAATATTTGTTCAATTTGGTTATTTATTGAAGGTATAACTAAGTACAAGTATCGCATTCAAAAATATCTCGAGGTCGAACTTATGAGGGATTTGGGATTTTATTTCATTTCTTATAAGTATTCTTTTATTTGCTAACTCGGCCGAGGCCACGGTCATCATCAAGCATTTACGCTTACGACATGTGGTCTCCTGCTTTTTGCTTTGTAAGAAAATTGCAAAACATACATAAGATATCCATTCTCCCCCTTATTTCTTATTTTTATGCAGATTATGTTTTCATGATGGTTTGGCACCAATCAATATATTTGTTTTTGCTTGTATTCTAACTAGAAACATATTTTGTCAAACTTACATGTTATTCATTATATTTATTTGTATGATGTTTCTTTGTATGGATATGTAAAAGTGGAAATAAAACAAAACAAATACATATTTTTTTTTTTTTTTTTTTTTTTTTGGGGGGGGGGGGCACAGGAGATTTGTAAACAGGTAATGTCCATTGTATTCATTGTATATCATCGAGATTTTTCACAAACACGGATCTAAAAGAGCTATGAAAATATTCAGAATTGTATGAGAAAGTTTATTATCACAACAGTCAATTCGTCACCAACGTAATACTATGATTTTCATAACAAGGCGAAAAAGAACACGTTACAATATTTCTGTTTCTACCAAAAAAGGCAACTTTTATTATCATACTTCTCTTTACCAAAATCAGTTCTTATACATAATATATTGTATCCATAATTAATACATTCGAAAAACTAAAAACTGGAATGGTAAAAATGAAATCACTATGATTACATGACAGACAGGAGCATGGAAAGTCAAATGTATAATTTACCGCAGAAGAAATACACACCATGCATTTAAATATCTTATAAAAACCTACAAATATTTAAAACCAAAAATAACCTTACGAGATATATTGGTCAAGGGAAAGTTTCATATATAATAGCACCATAATGGTTTAAACAGACAATCAAATTTTTCTTCACTTAATGTGAACACAACTGCACAGAGTTCGAGGAAGCAAATGCAAGTGCAATGTCAATAATAGCCTAAGTATGGAATGTCCCCATGAAGTCATGTTGGATTACACAATGCATCCTTGTCATGTTTGCACAATTCAGTAGGGGATGGACAGGCTATATAAACTACCCTTGGCTGATTTGTCAAAAGTCTTTGAGATCCTTTTTTTTACTTCATTTTATAGGATTCACTTTTTATTTGCAAAGCAAAAAGTAGAATTTTCAATTTGGTCACACAACAAAATTTTGTTACATGTTTACTTAAAATGTATTTATCTTTAAAGTCAGAGCTTATTTATCTACAGTAATCTTTTCTGTGCATTTTCAAACTGTTATTGAATGTGGACAAATGATCCGTGATTAAGATGTTATAACACTGACTCTATAGATACAGGTCTGAAGAATGACAATCATACAAATAAAGGAAGTTCTTATCTTGTTTTACGTCTATATGTAATAATGAAACGATTATCCATTCTAAATTTCATCACATTTTGAATGGAAACTTCACAGGAATGGATACTCAAAAAGTATAACACAAAAAACATTAGCCTAAGCTTTCTTCAAAGACCAAGTTAAAGGAAGTTCTCATCTTGTTTTAACGTCTATTTGTAATGATGAAAAGATTATCCATTCTAAATTTCATCACATTTTGAAAGAAAACTTTACAGGAATGACTACTCAAAAAGTATAACACACACAAAAATCATCAGTAAATGAACAGCCTAAGCTTTCTTCAAAGACCAAGTTAAACGCAAGATTTTCTGAGAATTTATTTCTATTTACGCGATTAGAGCAGTTCTTCTGTTTTGAGCCAGAAGGGCGTAAGCTCTTGTGTACAATGGATATGCATGTATATGACATACCGGTGCATGTATATGACATACCGGTGCATGTATATGACATACCGGTGCATGTATATGACATACCGGTGCATGTATATGACATACATGTGCATGTATATGACATACCGGTACATGTTGTGCCCTTCCTGCTCTGAACATATGAGATAAGAATCACAAACAGGTGACAGATATGTGATATTTTCAAAAGTAACAATCAACTCGTCACCACATGGATTTTCATTTATCTCACAGCCTGTCAAAATATACAGTCACTAACACTTTTAAACAAAGACTCATAATGGGCAATTTTAATAGTCACATAATGATTATCTACTGTCATATTCACAACCATGTATTTCAGAAGTGATTAATTGTATGTAAGCATTGGAATTGTCTGAATGTTTGAATTCAAATTTTACTAACATCATTTATGCATTTTACCTGCTTTATGTCAATGTATATAATTTATTTCAATCAACAACTGCTGTAAGTTAGGGGAAAAAAGCAAAACTAGCGGATTCTAAAAGCTTTCCATTTTACAGTATATTCACAAGTGATGCGCCCAGCGCATAAATGCATGTATATATGTATACCCTCCTATAGAACTAGTTATACATTAACTCTTTGCACTGGTATTTTGTTGTTGTTTTACAATCCTTACTAAAGCAGCTTCTGCATAATAACAAGAATTTGTGATAAAAATGCAGTTTCATCGAGTCACGTTCATGGAAACAGAAGAAACTCATAACATTCGTTCACATATGACATGGCAAAACTGCAGCGTTTTTTTTTTATGAAGCCGTAAAGCGTAAAAAATATGCATCACGTTTCTGAATTAAATGACACTGAGGCTCAGTGAATCCATGCAGGGCTTTTCATGCATGCAGTTGTTTTTCATTTAAACGTTGAAATAAAAAAGTGCCCTTTTATGTGCGGCGGTTTACCACCTCATATCCGAACGAGCATTAACACAACAATACCATTGTTTATTAACATGCATTGAAATATTAAATGAAACTGTTTAAGATTGCATAGAATTGAATTGTTCTAGTTTGTTGTTGATTATCAAACTGCACCAATCATCAAGCATACAAGTATGTTTATTGCTTAGAAATGCCAGCTCCATGCATTATTATAAAAACCTAGTATACCATTCTTAAGAAAATATGATTCTTTTTCAACTCCAGCATAAAATATTTGCATTATTGCTGATACCGCATTTGCATTCAGATATCTAAGTCAATTTTAGCATCTATATGTTTTCGATAGAAATACAATATACTAAATCTTTCACGTAGAAACTATTATTTTATATATTTTGTCTTTTCTAAAACCTATTAACGATTGGAAGAACCTGTATATTATAGCCATTTTTTTATACCGATTGCATATTAATCAATAATAACAATACATTGTATGTAGTTACCGTTACTATTCACACCTATACATACATACCTATACATTTATAAAACTGACAAATTTGTTAACAGACATAAATTCCCCCTTCCACAAAAAATAATGATTAAAAAGATAGCATATACAGATTAACAATATCCAGATTAGATGCATAGCCATTACAAAGAAGTATTTTGTGGTAAGAAATTGAGGATTGTCTTCTCTATTGAAATGAATGATCTTCTATTCCCATATATTATGGTATGGTAACAACGATGTTTACTTCTAGTAAGTGAATTTTAAAAGCGACAAAAAAACTGGAAATCAATAAAAACAGCCTAATAAATATTGACATTGCTATCCAGTGCTTCTTCAGCACTTGCCATAAGCTTTAAAATACTACCCTTGGAGCAAAATTTAAAGATTACATTCATTGCAAATATCATCAATGTTACATGATTAAAAATAGATTTTCTCTGTGGATTCCCTAAATCTCTTCTGTTTCACATTGCTTTGGAATATGCTACAAAATTGTTTAACATTCAAAGTCAGACAAGAAATTGTACACATAGCTCTATTGCTACACATATAAATTATGGTCTGCTTTCTACAACTGGGGGGTGTTTCACAAAGATCCTAAGTAGAACTTAACTCTAAGTTGGACTTAAACATTATGGACAGCCATTGGAGTCTTAAAATTAAATATATTCAAAAGCAGAAATTCAAGTATTTTTGACTTTTTATAAATTCCACATCCAGAACATGAAATCTCCTTGATGATAGAAAATATGAATGATTTGAATAAACAGTTAATGCCTTTCAAAATAACTTTTACAAAATATTTTCAAAGATGCTAATGGCTTTCCATAATTTTTAAGTCCAACTTAGAGTTAAGTTCTACTTAGGATCTTTGTGAAACACCCCCCTGGTTATGTACAGCTATTCAAATTTAAAAATCCAAAGGGTGTGAATTATCTACTTTACATTTATATATTTCTTTACAAGATGTCAACAAGACATTTATGCTGGGAAAATATTTCTAGTCCACTCCTCTCAAACTTACAATAAGCAATGTGCCAGGAAGGTTAAATACCAGTATCTTGTTGTCACTAGCTTCCTTAATATTCTTCTCACCAAGAAATTGCCTGATCAGCAAAATAAAATACTACAAATGGATGCATGAAATACAAATATCATACATCACATGTTCTACTAGCGCAACAGTAAGCTAAAACTGTTAAAGAATGCTACAAAAAAATGATACAAAATGAATTTAAGCGATGTACTGATTTACCCATCTGGTGCTACACTTAAAAGGAAATAGGCAAGTTCAATATAAAACTAGGCACACTGTTATCAAAAGTTTCCACACACTACATATTTAAATACATTGAATTTCTTGTTCTCTTCAAACTACGAGTTTTACGCAAATGAAAGCAGGCGATGCTGTGTGAACATTAAGAATATTTCTCAATCTTTCCACTATATTTCTAGTTGAATCTCTGCCTATTGTGATGTCACATAGTGAGAGAAACAAGTTTGGTGAAAGGTCGTATGCTCGGCTAAGCGCCAGAAGGGTATTACCTCTGGAGTTTAAGCCCTTATACCTCTAAACAGACCATATGTGTTCCATTCTTGAATTATCCACATACATCTATAGCTAAATGGATAGGTGAAAGAAAAATCTGATGAAACAAAAACTTAAGCTGTCTGTTCAAATTTCAGAAACATTTTCAGGGAGATATACAGGGAAAATATGAAATAAACAGATGCCATTTAAAAGGAAAAATAAAGTACATGCTTGGCATTTTGGTCCTACGCTATACCACTTTGGTTCAAATTCCTTTCGTCCGCCATGTGCAATTTTTACAGAGATAGGCTAGATTTCTTTTACAATCATACACACATACTTTTCATGTACAACTAATCATATAAATTAACAGTTCAAAACTACATGTATTGGTTAAAATAGCAAGTCGCTACAAGATTTGTTCATCCATATTTCTCTAAGATATATATACACACAAGTTGACGTTTCACAAATTATAAGAGTTGTAATTTCATACAAAAACTAAGCAAAATGATTGGTGCACCACGCCACATACATGTACTGTACATGTTACTTCTGGCATTAGGTGCCTTCACTTCATACAACACTGACATATAGTATTCCTACACAGTTTTCACACCGCATAATTTTTGGTCTCATGTGTGTTAACCCTTAGCAGTACACTGGCTCCTTTTAGTGACTTTTTGTATGCATTTTTATCCTGTGATCCAAAATTGTGGGAATTACACAATTTACATGAGCAGAAAGACAAAAAAATACAGAAAAGTTTGAGTCTGTTTCCAATGCAGTACGTTATACCTTTCTCGAATGAGAGCAATTTAATTTTAACTACTGTAATCATTAACGTCTTTAAATTGGCAACAAGGTGTGAAATTAAATTTTCCAGAACTAAGTTTTTGCAGTTATATTTTGCAGATTTGTTTCACACTGGTTCATTTAATTAAACAGTTTTACATTTCCAAACTATGAAGGAACGGTAAATTTGATGAAATGTTGCCAATTTGAGGACGGGGAAACTGATTAATTTAGAAAATAATCATAAAACTCGAAACCGCTATGGTAGTATGGGTTAACACCATATACATGTAATGTACCTTCTCACAAAGACTGCATTCACCCTATAATTACATGTAGTTGATATCGGAACATGTACACATTAGGCGGTGTCACACAGACGCCAAAACTCTGGATTTTAGTTATCCTCTTAATTGCTGTCTGTCATCAATTATCCCATTAAAAATCCTCTAACGAAGCAAGAAAATTCTTCCTTGAAAGTATTTTTTAAGGAATTTTTTAAGGGATTTTTAAGGGATTTTTCTGCGTGACACCGCCTATAGAGTGCATTCCCACTAATGTACATAAACATTTGGCATATTGTAACTTACACAGTGTACATGTATATGTAAGTTCTGAGAAATGTGTTCACACCATACAACCTTTGACATACTGTGCATGCACACAACATTTTTGGCACAATGTGCATTAACACGACGTAACTTTTGACCGAGTGTGTTTGCACTCCAAACAATTCATGGTATAGTGTGTATTGACACCATACAGTTTCTGAAATAGAGTTGATTTAATTAACTTGAGGACTAAAACAATGTTTTGGTCAGATTCAAACGCATCACAGAAAGCGCCACATAAACAACCTGAAACCTTGAACAGAATCTAAAGCTACACAAAGACAAGACAATGACATAGCAACATATATATACACATGTATACAGAAACATTACATAAAAATCAAGGGCTTCAGACATACATGTAACTCTGTCATTTATTAATAAATTTCCTACTGTTTTGATCAAATTTACCCCATAATTATTCTGTTTATTCTTAATAAAGTAACCATTGATAAACCCAACCACGAAAACACAGAATGACAATCGTTTTGAAATGCATTGATAGAGGAAGCCGTTTCTAACAGGTTAATAAGGTCCCTTCAGGTTACTTTGAATAAAGGAAAGGTTTAGTTCTGGGGAAGGTGAAAAGTAATTTATGAGCTTTTAAAAAAATACTTTTTTATGTCAGGGTGGAAGAATATCATGAAAATATGTCCCCCGAAAAATTGATAAAAGTTTCCCCACGATAAGGTTGGCTCTTGAAATACCCTCATAATCCAAATATGACAAGACAAAGCTGAATTGTTTGGACTAAACTTTCATGCCGCAGGTTTATGTAGTCCCATGTACACATTTCTGAGTGCAGTACATTCGACTTTCAGAAAGGCGGATTCACTTTCTAGTCAATCTGATGATTCCAAATCTCAAATGATACACCAATATGCGCTAAATTATTGACCTTTATTCAATTGCTTCCACACAGTTTCTTTCGCTATGGAATCTCCTGACCTGGGCCCCCATTTCACAAAACTTGTCATCAGTGACAAATGACAGTTTTTGTTATAGGCTAGTGAAATCCTTGCTTCTGATTGATTATCAGCAGATTTGTTACTAATTTTTTTCGTTTGTCATTGTAATAAGGTTTTGTGAAATGGGGCCCAGAACTCAGCTGTACACTGAAGGTCTTATTCATCCATGATGTCGTAAACCACCTCAAAAAACTACTGCATCTTATTTAAAACCACTTCATGTTTAATCGAAGGCAATTGGGTGTGAAAAAATGTCCTTCATTTACATTGCTCCTTTCCACCCAGCCCAGGTGTTAATTGGGTACCCGGTAGGATGCTCCTCAGGGAGTGGAGAATGCTCACTATAATGTGCAGAAGAGTAATTGAATTCAGTGACTTGGGTAATAATAAGATGGTAAACACTTTGGTCAGTTAATGGTAAAACGCTATATAAGAAAACATTATTATCATCATCATCATCATCATAATTATTACAATTATTTGAAAAAAGTGTGTGCTGCATACAATAAGCTACTATTAAAGTACAATAACCTTTTTGTTATTAGATGCACATATGTGAAGCGTATTTGTAAACACCTTGCCCCACTTTTTATTTTTTTATTTTTTTTGCAAATGAAGGTTTTTGACGTACATACTTCACCCCATCATGTATGAACAGAGCTTCACAAATCACTTCTTTCAAACAGAATATGCAGGATTCTATGTCTTTGAAATGCAACAAAAACTAAGGACACAGGAGAAAAAGAACAGAAAAAATCTGGCACCCTTAATCCGGTCTCATTTCTGGTATGTGGGATTCTTGAACGTCGATGTTGATGGCTTGTAAATCGGATTTTCATTCTGAAAATGAAATTGAGAGAGAGAGAGAGAGAGAAAAATTAATATATCGCAGATAATGTTTTGGAAAAGAGACAATTGATTGATTGATTGATTAATTTTATTTCAAATTTAGTAAAAACAAAAACAGATTATAAACATTTACAATGTACATATAAAAATCAACTTACGGGTAAATATGTGAAACAAAGTAATAATTTTTCTTTTTTTTAATTAATGATTTTCATCCTTTGTTTCGTATGATTTGTTCTTCTATGTA
This sequence comes from Strongylocentrotus droebachiensis, assembly GCA_035222895.1. NCBI lineage: Eukaryota > Metazoa > Echinodermata > Echinoidea > Camarodonta > Strongylocentrotidae > Strongylocentrotus > Strongylocentrotus droebachiensis. Next base: position 72,517 of record JAVYIG010008771.1, on the reverse strand, counting down.
ATCCTCTGTATACACTTTGTTTTGCTGAATAAATAATAATAATAATAAATTGAAATACAAATTGTTGGAAAATTAAATAGGGTGTATCAGTAAAAGCCCATGTGGCTTGACAAGTTGATACACCCATCACAAAGAATGAAAAACATTTTATAAATTTCAGGTAGCTGATGGTTACATACTAAATTGCATTTAATTTAAATATACTGGGACAGTAAATGGCGCTTGTACTTATTTCTAAAGGAATTGAAATTTGAGGTGGAGTATAAGTAACGACAGTCGTGATGGAGACACGTCCACATCATGTGACTCACGCTATGTTGTGCCTTGATTGGCATGGTGCTCTTGGATTGTGCATATTATTGTTTGATACAGTCAACCCTGTCTTTAGCAACCGCCCAAGGGAACACAAAAAGTGTTCTTTAATTGTAGACAGGTTCATTTAGTACATGTTTCAATGAGAAACCATTTTAAAGGGGAAAAAAAAAAAAAAAGGGTGGTCACTAAAGTAGGTTTGACTGTATAATATAGGGCCATGGTTAAAGTTGTTTATATTCTGTACACTTGTGTGGACAAGTCTCTCGCTTAATAGGTCAGTTACATACATTTTCAAAAGAACTGAATCTTCAATTTTATATTTTGTAAAAGAAAAAAATAAATACAAATGGAAGGGATTATACAGTAGGTGTTTTTGAGAGATTAATATAATTTTTCTCTCATACAGGAATAATGGGAGACATGGGAATTTTATTAACACATATGATTAAGAAGAGTAAGAGAAATAGTGGGAAGGAATGGAAAACACATAAAAGGAGATAGAGAAATTGAGAGCAGACAAAAGAAAGACAAGCAGATGAAGAGAAAGATAGAATGAAATATGAAAGACAAAAAAGGGAGATAAAAAGAAGTAGGGAGAGAGAGAGAGAGAGAGAAGAGAGAGAGAAAGAGAGAGAGAGGAGAGAGAGAGAGGAGAGAGAGAGAGGAGAGAGAGAAAGAGAGAGGAGAGAAAGAGAGAGGAGAGAGAGAGACAGAAGGAGAGAGACAGAAGGAGAGAGAGAGAGAGAGGTAGAGAGAGGTAGAGAGAGAGAGAGAGAGAAGGAGAGAGAGAGAGAAGGAGAGAGAGAGAGAGAGAAGGAGAGAGAGACAGAAAGCAAGGGAGAGAGAGAGAGAGAGGGGAGAGGGAGGGGGATACAAAAAAGAAATAGACAGGCAGACAAATAGAGAAAGTGAGGGAGAGAGAAAGAAATTTACTTACCTGTCCCCAATGCGTTCCTGCTCTTTCTTTCTCAAACGATGCAAATTCTCTGCTGTCTTGAACATAGACGAGCAACCTCCACACCAGGAGGAGGGCCAATCCCACGATGATGATACCAACGACAATACCAATGATGACATGCATGATGTTCACTGGTTCAAAGCATACTGTTGAGAAAAAGAAAAAAAAAAAGAAAAAAAAATTATTTGAATTTTGTCCCCTTCTTGTTGCTGTAATCATTTCTTTATTTCAAAAAAAAAGTAGAGCAATGCACAGTTTTGAGCAATTACGATATAATGATAACCAGTGGGGTGTTTCACAAAGATCTTAAGTTGAACTTATCTCTAAGTTGGACTTAACAAGTATGGAAAGCCGTTAGCATCCTCGATAATATTTTGTAAAACTTATTTTAAAAGGCATATTAACATGTTGATTCAAATCATTCATACTGTCTATTATCGTGGGAAATTTCATGTTCTTGATGTGGAATTTATGAAAAGTCTAAAATACTTGAATTTTTACTTTTTAATATATTTCATTATAAGGCTACAAATGGCTCTCCATAATATTTAAGTCGAACTTAGAGTTAAGTTCGATTTAGAATCTTTGTGAAACACCCCCCAGGTCCATGAACATTTTTGGGTTCAAGGCAGGTTTTGGCAATGAATCATGGAATAGAACAAGCAGGAAAATAAGAGAATGAGAGATGAGATGAATTAAATGGTTCAAATTTGCTTTAAAGAGAATGGGTATCTTTGCCTCAGATTCTAAACTAAATCCTGGATGTTAATGCTGCAATCATAATTATATACCTTTAGGTCAATCAGCAGCCCCATGTGTTTTACAAGCCGATCGCCTGTCTGATTATCAAGATATTTATGATTGGAAATCAAAAAAGTCAATTTGGGGGAAATGAGTATGGTAAAACTGGTCACTCAAAGATTATAGCTTTTTTGAGGCACTTCATGATCATTTTGAAGTGCAATTTTTTAGGGCTTCAACATAGCACCATATCACAGACACTGATAACACGTAGAGCCATGCATCTCAGATTTAACATTGATAAACGATACCTTTAATCGGTAATCCAACCAAATCTGGTGTCTGTGAACGATGATGCAATACACATGAACACCGACTACTATGTGGCTTTCATAACCTTTGACCTCTCCGGACAATTAGCATACAATACTTCACCAAGAATGAATAAAAGGCCATTTTTTACCTTTTTCTTTCTGCACATATAAGATGAGGGAGCCGTTGGCTGACTTTGCATATGTAAAGATGATCGAACAATCGTCTTCGTCTTCTGCAAGGCACCTCTCTGAACCAGTGGCTGTAAAGGCACAAACAAAATGAAGAATTCTTTCACATTTCATGCTCTCATTCAAACAATTTGTGATTCAGAGCCTTACAAAGTATACACGTACAAGAAACAACAAAAAACAGGAACATTTTCTATGCACACCGTGTCCACTTGTGTTGTGTTACCATTTGGCGCTAGATGTCGTCAGTAATTCCAAAAAGAAAACTGAATACTAAAATCCCTAAAGGTTGAATATTTCAAACAACAGTTCAATTTATGTACCCAATAAATTAAAAGTTTAAAATCACAAACAAGCATATAAAAACCGAACTAGAAAATAGATAAAATAGAAAGCACGTAAAAAGAGGAATCTGTCTACCGGTACATTCGTTCTTTTTCCGATTAAAAATTTCTGTTAGAAGTCTGTAACATCATAAAATGATAAGCAGCCTATCTATATAAACAGGTTTGATGTATTGTAGAGTGATTAGATTTGTAGATTTATTAAAACTGTAAACCGTAAGCAGTTATTTTCACGCGGGGGGAGGGGAAGGGGTGTTATTTTCGCAAATTTTGTGAATCGCTCATTGATCGTGACTTTAACAACAAGCACAAATACTTTCCAGGAAGTAATGTCGCTTGTGGAAATCAATAAAGTAATCCTCACTCCACGTCGCCCATTGCATCTATACACTATAGTATGCCGTCGACGGATCATGTGATGCAGTTTAAGACCACACCCATCTTAATGGGGCGCGGCAATTGAATGATTTCATTTATCTCTTCCAAGATATTTATTACATTATGACAATTGCGATACTCAGTAATGAGTTAATAACTCACAAAATATCAAGACAACTAACTACCTGTATTCAAAAGTATATAATTGGTGGGGGTTGTGGCTTTACATGAATTTAACAGCACGTTTGTTTGTCCTTGAGCCCTTGATCCGCGAAAATATGTTTACTTACGAATCTCGAGGTTATCGACCATGATGACCGGGAATGGACACTTGTCACAATCTGCTTTGGACAGTCCGGTACCAAAAGCCTTGCACTGGACGCACTCCTCGTTCCTAGAACACTGACCGCTACAAGTCTATGGATGGATTGGATGGATAAAACATTGACCAGAAAATACAGGTAAAAATAAGAATTTTACTTACTTATTTACTAACTCATTTACTCACTTGATTGCTTGCTTACTTACTCACTCACTTACTCAATCACATACCATCTTACTTACAGTACTTACTCAACATATTTATTACCTGCTTGCTTATTCACTTCCTTACTTACCTACTTACATACTTGCTTGCTTACTGACTCATAAACTTACCTTTTTACCTACTCACTTACTTGCTTGATTATGTGTTCACTTACTCACTTAATATAGGGTGTGTAAAAATAAAATCCCTACAATTATTTTACCCCAAAAAACAATAACAAGGAAATCCTGCAAACAGGAAAAATGGGAACTTACCGGACAGTCTTGGCATAGTGTTCCCCTATAGGAGGAGCCAGCGTTACATTTACACTCTCCGCAGATGCATACCCCTTCCCCATTACATATGGTCTGTGAAGGAAAGAGAGAGATATCATTATACAAATGAGTTCATTATACGATCTATCCACACTCGTGGTGAGGCTTTTTTGCATCTAGGTGCAGTCTCAACAAAGGAGATAGATTCAATTAATAAATGAATAAAAGCATGCCTCATTAGTCTGATAAAATAAAATGTATAGATCGTTATTAGTGGATGTAAAAAAAGAATTAATTTCAAGATTGTTTCGTGTAATATCGCTGACAAATGTAAATATATTTTTTAAAGCAACCATTTCACCAAGAACTGAAAAATAAACAAAATCAACACAAAAGCTACAAGACAAATACGACCTAAGATGATGACTCAAGCTGTACTTAAAACATTACATTTGTAATGATTATGTAATTTGCTCCCCCCACCTTATCCCTCCCTCTCTCTCTCTCTCTCTCTCTCTCTGTCACTTGCTATCTCCATCTACTTGTACATGTCACTCCTTCCCACTAGCCCCCCCCCCCGACCCCTTTCTCTCTCTCACTTGCTATCTCTCTATTTCTATCTCTCTCTTTCGCTCTCTCCATGTCCCGAAAGTCTACTTGTATACATGTACATGTCACTCCTCCTCCCCAACCCGAGCCCCCCTCTCTCTCTCTTTCTCTTTCTCTCTTGATTTTCTTACATCTCCTGTCATACAGGTATCCATCCGAGTAGAACATTCGCAGGCGTCCCCGCTGTACCCAGACCTGCACCGGCACTGACTTCTCCTCGTGTACTCGTCGCAGATACACTGCCCTCTATCAGAACCTGTATATCAAGCACATGTTGAAGGGGAAATTCAGTTATATTCAATTCAATTCAATTCTATTCAATTCAATAATTTCAATTCAATTCAACTCAGTTCAGTTCAGTTCAACACAGTTCAGTTCATTTTAACTGAGTTCAGTTTAATTCAACTCAGTTCAATTCAATTCAATTCAATTCAACTCAACTCAGTTTAGTTCAATTCAATACAACTCAATTTAAATATATTCAATTCAATTCAGATTGATTCAGTTCTATTCGATTCGGTTAAAATTAATTCTTTTTTTTTTCAATTCAGGTCAGTACGGTGCAATTCAATTCATTTCATTTCATTTCAATTCAACTCATCTTTTCAATTCAGGTCAGTACAGTTCAGTTCAATTAATTTCATTCCAGTATGACCAGCTCAATTCAATTAAAAACCAGCTAAATCCTTGATAAATTTAGATTTCCTAAGTTGCTGAACTTACCACCACAAAGCTCTCCTAGGTACCTATCACAGTTGAAGTTATCACATTCACAGAAAGTGCCAGAAACAACTTCAGTAGGGTTCTGTGAAAAAGAAAGAAGGGCAACAAAAATATATAATCATAAAAAAAAAGTTCTGCAATTCAAGTTTGAGCGTTAATATCTCTCTTCAAATCTTGCTGGTTCCAAGATTTTTTTCTGACTTGTTTTCAATTACAGATGAATCAATTGATCTTTATGTTGAGGCCACATATGGGGCCTGTCACCACGAAATGAGTCCAGTTGGTCAAAAATTTTATTCCTGTTTTTAAGTATTATATGAATCTACATTAAGTAAGCTTTAAATTAAGGGGTCACACATTAAAATTGATAAATTATATCCAGAAATATGAACAAAAACCTAATTGGACTTTATAAACAATGGGATTACCCAGTTTTGAGATAATTAGGTGTAAAGTTAATGATGCGTAACATAGCCTATATTATTTGCCAAAAAATGTTAGAAGGAGATATTTTCGTGACCTAAGCTCTGGGGACATAAACTACAAGACATTAATAAGTCGATTTTTGGAAAAATCTTAAATGTGGTAGGTGGGTCAATTTTCAGTACATACACACTATACATCGCTATTACTACGATTGAGCCTAATGCGACACTGGACTCATTTCGTGGTGACTGGCCCCATATATGTTTAAACAATAAGACATTGGTATAATACCGAAAGGCCTGCTTATTTCCCTTTACAACGATGCCCCATTTGTAATGATTATATAATCGTGGAATGTGCAATACATTTGAAGTCAAATCAAAAGTCAAATGCTGCAAAATGGACTGTTATTGTCAACAGTGAGGCATTAAACACAATATCCATCCTCCAAACAAATGAAGAATTCACATGCTGCAAAATTACTAAATCAAAACTTGAACAACACAATGTGTTTGCAACTCATACAAGTTTCAAGTGAAAACAAAATTGTTGTGTTTATAGTTTGTGAAAGTTTAATGTCACAAAAGTTTGTGATTTCACAGTAATCAATACAAAGAATTAAGATTTGTAGATCAGAGCACCTTTCTACATAGTAATGAAGAAAAAACAACTAGTATAAACTGCACACGAAATGAAGTTGAGATGGAATTTGACATGGAATTTGTGATGGCCCATGTCATACTCACCGGTCTTGGGAAACAGATGCAATTTCCACACACACAAGATCCTCTTCCTGAACAAACGATGGATGTGTTCGGTCTGAACAGGAGTGTAGAAAGAGAGCAAAACAGACAGTATTAGGATACAGGTACATTCAATCCCTGAAGGCTTGTTCACATACATGTATAACGCAGTAAACCGTGGTACTTTGTTAATAATTACAGACATATACATTTATAATACGCTTGATATATAATATCTTACAATGCACAAATAACTAGTGTGTGAAGGAACTTTGTTGCATGCAGCCACATGTTTTCATCCCCATTTGCTAGTCATTCACACTTACAAAATAAATGCTGCGGTTTCCCGCGTCATGTGTATAATGAGCCATCAATGTCACCACTATAATCAGAATATGTTTATAGTGAAGCCATCATTGCCACCTAAGTTTTTGTTTACTGACATCAACATCATGTAAACCTATTTCTGTCAAGAAAACTCATTATTTATTACTGCTTTTCGTGGAAATATAAAGAACGATGGGTCTATTACTTTGACTTTCTGTTTTGTTTCCAAAAATTTTATTAAAAAATGTACTGTAACTTAGCTTGATATTGGAATTGGACAGTGAAGTTATGTTTTTTCTTCTATAGTCAACAATATTACAGAATCTCTCAGAAGATAGATTTGTAAGAAAAACTACTGCCCCTCACATCTTCCCTTCTCTAACAATATGGTTGGTATGAGCATAAAAAACATTCATTAACTGACACGAGAAAGTAAGGGAAGAACTTTGAAATGTCATCTGCCAACATAGATATACATGTTGATATGAATGTTGAAAAAAGGATCGTCAACGGCGGCATAAGTTAAAAGGCGTTTTTATTTTATTTATTTGTTTGATTTAAACAAGGTAACTCTCTCAGTATTAAAACTGTTTTCCTGAGAGGCCCTGTAAAAAATTATACATTAAAAATACAGAGGAAATTGAACAAAATTTAAATAGTAAATCATGATGGATGTTTTGTTTTTGTTTTGATATGCAACAGTATAAACACCAAAAAAGTAGATATTTGGCTTCGGTGTAATCTCCAAGTATTCGGTTAAGCCGATGTACTCACGATATGCAAGGTGCGTCATTGTCTTCTAGCGTAGGATCGTCACTGCTGCACTCACAGTATCGGCCATAGTGTCCCGGGTTACAGATACAACTGCCGCACTCCAAGGTGCCATTTCCCCCGCTGCATACCTGACTATTCTCAACCTGAAAAGAAAAAAATAAATAAAGTGAAAATGGAGCACTCCTATTTTTTTCTTCTTCAAATAAAGTCTTCATTCAATTTGTCCCAAAGCACAGTATAAGCAGATGTACAAAACGATGGATATACCGGTATACGTTTGACAAAGGAAGGTACAATGAAAAACAAGATTCTAGTACAGTCAAACCTGTCTATAGCGACCTCCCAAGGGAAACACAAAAAGTGGTCTTTGTAGACAGGTTCCTTTAGTACATGTTTCAATGAGAAACCATTTTCAAGGGAAACAACAAATGTGGTCTTTGTAGTCAGGTGGTCACTAAAGTAGGTTTGACTGTATTTAGATAAGATGGACATGCCTCCATCTATCAGAAAATTAAAGAAACCTATTTTGTTTTATATAGATTGTTTGTTCAACTTCAGAATTATAATTAAATTTATTTTGAAAACATGGAAATGATAAAGATCCTTTTAAACATCTGGGTGAAAAAGTACATTATTGAGCAATTCAAAATTGAGCAATGCTGTTGAAGAGGCACTGAACCATTGAACTGTCTGCCCTAGCGTACTGTTTATCGCACAGCGTCATGATCAACTGGCGTACTGATGGGAGGGGGGGGGGGCCTTGGCACCCCCCCCCCCCCACAATCAAATTCACACATGGTTTATTTCTAATTCGATACCAGTGATTAACAAATGTTGCTGAAATTTCATGATTTTCTGGGTTTTTTTCTTCTCACTTTTGCCCATTATGCCACCTGGTGGCGATGCAGATTTTTTTCCTGCCCCCCCCCCCCCCCAATTTTGTTTGTGCTCATTACGCCACTGTCAACTAATGGTCAACTTGCCACAGTGCATAATCAAATGGCTTATATCCACACTGCATACAGAGGACTCAATGCAAGAACCAACAGCCCAGCTGGGGAAGCAGCAAGTAAGTTTTGAACAAAAAATAAAAAAATTATTAACACCTCAATAAATACGAACTGTTAATGATACAAGATATTAAGTAATATGAGATCCCTTCACAACAGTTAATTTTTTATCAACCATTCATCAAATTGATAAAATATTGTTTTTTTACAAAGCTTTGTTTTTTACAGGTTAACCAATTATTTACCTTCTTTGATTGTAACATTCTGTAATAACGTATATTTGTTATATATTAATTTAATGAATGGTTGATAGAGAACCCAAATATTGTGAAATTACCTCATATTAGTTGATATCATATCATTAACTTATTAATTTCAATCAATTTTAAATAGGCCTAAACCATACTAGTTGAATGTTACTTTTAGTACTTGCCTTTTGTGCTTCGCATTCACAGTCGCACTGAAACTCTACATTCACTTTGAGTTCCTCGTTGAATCCAATGGGTCGTACAGTGAACCTAATAAAAACGACAAGAAAAGAAACACCATTTATAAAAATTGATTAAACCTGCAAATACATGTGTAGCTATTAAAAAGTGTGTGTTATAAATTGGGGGCCCATTTCATAAGCCTATTATCAGTAACACCTGCCACAGATCTATGAAAAATTTGCCCATCGCCAATAAGATATTAGTTGCTTATAACTGTTATAGTATCTTGTTACTGACACATACATACATATACATATTGATATTTATATAGCGCCGTTACATGCTCAAAGCGCTTTGATAACAGGTTTTTATGAAACACAGCCCAGATTGCCAGGAGCGACAAAACTACTTCAACTGTTGGATACAGTTTCATTTTCAATCAACACATGTATACATTTGTCTGTACATACAGTAAGTGTATCCTATCAACTAAAATCAAGGAAATTCCTTGCTAGTCCTTAAAGATAAAGTTGAGTTCTGGCCATGCGATTACATTTTGAAAGAAACGATGTGGATTGTGGAATCGATAAGAAAAGTTTGATCATCTAGCATATGTATTAGTGTGTACTGCAAGGTTCTGGAATCATCAAAATGATAAGAAATTTGCTTCTCAGGGAACATTGTTTATCTCATGTTCTTCCATGTTCTTAAACAGACTTATAATCAGTAAATCAAACATTTGTTATTATATTGCCATCATACTATCAAAATGGCGAGCCCCCTCGCCACAACCAGATCGAAAGCTAAAGCCAAATTGGATCAAAAAGAACAAAAGGTTGAGACCACGATTATTCAAGCAGTGCAGGATTACCTAAAAAGCAACGCCTTTTTCAAAGCAATTGATTCAGCAGTGGAAAAGGCAATCGACAGACAATTGAAAAAGTTATTTGATCGGATTGAGGGATTGGAGGAAAGTAATACTGCTACAACAGAACGACTAGAGATCAATGATGGAAGAATAATGGACTTAGAAGCCAACGTCCAGGCCAAAGAAAATGAAATCAAGCAATTGAATAGTACGATCTCCACCCAAGCAACAACTCTCAACAACCTCCAACTTTCTGTGAATGACATGGAGCAGTATTCAAGAAGAAACTGCTTAAAATTCTACGGGATTCCTGAAAACACAGATGAAAATACGGATGGTCAGATCTGCAGCCTTGTGTCTGAGCGATTAGGCGTTCAATTGTCCACGGAGGAGATTGACAGATCTCATCGTGTCTCACCCAGGGTGCAAAGCAGCTCGTCGAAGAGCGGAGATGCAACAACTACTACTACCGCGGATGGCGCTACAATCAGGAGGAAAAAGCCGAGAGCGATAATAGTGAAGTTTTGCTCCTATCGGAAGCGGTCAGCTGTTCTTCACGCTAGACGCAAACTGAAGGGGTCTGGCTTAGCTATTGATGAAGCACTAACGGCATACAACCTAGATCTTTTGTGGAAAGCCAAGCATCACGAAAAGGTCAAAGAAGCCTGGACATCAGATGGTCACGTGATAGTTCTGATTGCCGCTACGAGAGGAAAAACTACAAAAAGGGTCATACGGAACTTACATGATTTGAACAAACTACCATAATGCATGCGATGATACATTCCACTACTTTTACTAGCATTTTCCCCACGATTGACTAAATTAGTCCTGATTTGCTTTTAATATTTCGTATTGTATTTTTTTAGTTCTTTTTTTCTTCCATTTATGAATTGTTCTTCTATTTCAACAATATTTTAAATCTCTGAACTTTTGTGTTTTTTGTTTAAGTTGTAGAACTGTTTTAGTTTTGTATGTTCGTTTATATTATCTGTGTCATGTACATGTTTTTCTATTTTCTCTTTATTTTTTATGTCAAATTGCCAGTGAAAATGATCGGAATAAATGTGAAATATAGATGCCTATAGAACCCCAAGATATACATCAGTTATTGAGTCCAACTACAGAGGAGGATGAAGAATATGGACCAAATAGTTTTTGTTATACGTCCGAGGAATTTAATTCATGTTTAAACACTTTTAATTCTCATTCTAAAGTATATTTTACATCAAGTTACCTTCATATAAATTGTCGTAGTTTAAATAAGAATTATAGTGCAATATGTTCGCTTTTAGATGCTATTGATGTGCAATTTTCTGCAATTGGTTTTACTGAAATTTGGATTAAAGAGGCTGACCCATTCTACAATTTTAATGATTATATTTTTTTATTGAATGTAAGACAAGGTAAGAAAGGAGGAGGTGTAGGACTTTTATTAAATGAGAAATTGAAATATAAACAACGTAAGGATTTAGATGTAAATAATGAATGTTTTGAGTCAATGTTTATAGAAATTGAAAAGGTAAAGAAAAATGTTTTAATTGGTGTTATTTACCGGCCTCCAAATCAACCAGTGCAATCGTTTTTAGATATTTTAGAAGATACTTTAAATGTTGTTCATAAGGAAAATAAAGACATATATCTTATGGGCGATTTTAATATTAATTTATTTGATGTTAACTCTTGCCAATCTGTTAATGATTTTTTAGAATTATTGATGACTCATTTTTTATATCCCATGATTCATTGTCCAACCCGAATAACTGACAGGTCTTGTACTTTAATTGATAATATTTTTACGAACAATTTAGAAGAAGTTTGGTGTGGAACAATTTTAAGTGACGTAAGTGACCATTTGCCAGTATTTTTAATCAATAAAAAACAGTGCATACAAAATGAACATAATAATTTTGTTTTACGTGATCTAAATGAGGAAAATATTGGTAAATTTATGCATGAAATATTTAACTCTGATTGGACTTTATGTTCTAATGATCCAAATTATAGTTATGAATGTTTTTTAAGACAGTATGTTTGTATTTTTAATAAATGTTTTCCTTTGAAAAAATGTGTAAAGAGTAAAAAATATAATAACCGTTGGTTTACTAAAGAGTTACGCAAAATGTGCAAAAAAAAGTGTGAATTATATAAGAAGTACTTGAAAGATCCAATTGAATATAAAAAAGATAAATACAACAAATATAGAAATATGGTGAATGGTAAAATTAAAAAAGCTAAAATAGAATATTTTAAGGCCAAATTTAGAATTGCATCAGGAAACATACGGAAAACATGGAAATTAATCAATGAAAGTCTCGGTAAGAGTACGAGTAAGCATAATATGCCCGACTCGGTTATGTGTAATGATCAAGCTATATGTGATAAGAAAGAAATATGCTCTGTTTTTAATAATTTTTTTATTAATATAGGACCTAGCTTAACTGATAATTTAGACAGCAACATAGATAATGATTTTAGTAATGATGACATTTATAGTCATATTGATTTTAATTCATGTACAGCTTTTTTTAATCCCATTACCCCCACAGAAATAATCAATATTGTAAGTAAATTAAAAAATAATAAGAGTTGTGGTCATGATGATGTAAGTGTTAAATTATTGAAAAAAGTTGTTCATATTATATCATGTCCTTTAAGTGCAATATTCAATATTTCTTTATCTGCAGGTATAGTACCAGAGCAATTAAAACTTGCAAAGGTTATTCCTGTTTTTAAAAATGGCACTAAAGAAAATGTTTCTAATTATCGACCTATATCTATACTCCCTGTTTTCTCCAAGATTTTAGAAAGAGCTGTTTATAATCGACTTTTTATGTTTTTAAATAAGTGTAATATTATCTCTGAATGTCAATATGGTTTTAGACCTGGGCACTCTACATCTAATGCAATTATGCATTTTATTTATAATGTTTTGAAAACTTTTGAAAATAATCATATCTTAATGGGCCTTTTTTTAGATTTAAGTAAAGCATTTGATACATTAGACCACACTATTTTATTGAAAAAATTATATTATTATGGTATTCGTGGAGTAACTTTAAAATGGTTTGAAAGTTATTTAGAAAATAGAACCCAATTTGTACAAATAAATAAAGATAAGTCTAATATTGAAAAACTTAGATGTGGAGTGCCTCAAGGATCCATCCTTGGACCTCTTTTATTTATTATTTATGTTAATGACATGTGCAATATTTCTGATAAACTAAAGTTTATTTTATTTGCTGATGACACAAGTGTTTTTATGTCTCATTCTGATGTCCAGGTTTTACAAAATGTTTTTAAGCAAGAAATTTTGAAACTTTCTAATTGGTTTTTATATAATAAATTGGTTTTAAATTATGATAAAACTAAGTTTATGGTTTTTACAAATAGAAATATTGATTTTAACAACATGCACTTACGAGTAAATGATCATAATTTTGAACGTGTAGATAATCTTAAGTTTTTAGGCATTGTAATTAATCATAAATTGAAGTGGCATGAGCATATAAATGTGGTGTGCAATAAAATAGCAAAAAATATTGGTATTTTATATAAAGTTCATTTTTATCCCTTAAATATTTTGAAAATGTTGTATCATACTTTAATAACACCATATTTTAATTACTGTATAGTTGCATGGGCAAATTTTAATAAAAATGATATGTTAAGGTTACTTATTCTTCAAAAGAAAGCAATACGCATTATAACCCATTCCCAATATTATGCTCACTGTAATCCTTTATTTTGTAAACTTGGAATTTTGAATGTAATCGATATGCATAATTTTTATATTGCAGTTTTCATGTTTTCATGTTTTAATAGCAACTTGCCTTCCTTTTTATCAACATGTTTTAACTTGAATTGTGATGTGCATAATTTTAATACTAGGAATGCCCTAAATTATCACCTCCCCAAGATTAGAACGACTTGTATGAAAAATTCACTATTTTTTAAAGGACCATTAATATGGAATAGTATACCTCAGGAAATAAAAAAATGCAAAACTCTCAATCTTTTTAAAATTAAATATAAACAATTTCTGTTAAACAAATATAATAATCAGTATCAATAGTATAGACAAATTTTTTGACATTTTTCTTATATACTCTGATCGTGCATGATAGTAACTTTTAATATGTTCTTTGTTTTTTTGTTCTGTTCTTTTGTTCTCGTTTTCACGTATGTGTGTTTTTAGGGGTAGGCTTTTATATAAGGAACTTCCCTCCTTTCTGCCTATCCCAAATGCTCTTATAAATTGCCATTGTATTTGTTATCACTTTCTTGTGTTTTTTTATATTTATAACTCCATTCTGTATTTGTATGTTTTAAATGTTTTTATGAAGAGTGTTGAATAAACTTTGAATTGAATTGAATTGAATTCCACACTTGCATAATATAATGATAACGCTCACAAATTATTTGTCAACTCTTCCCAGAACTCAACCTTCTTTTTAAACTGCATGTCAGTAATTGATCATAATATCTGCCAAGCCAGAAGCCACAATACATTTTACACAGAGTTGCCTTTCTGCCTCTTTAGCAGACACTTATACAGGTACATGAAAGCATTATGCGTTGATCAATGTCATATTTTGTTCATAATTTATGGACGTGCAGACTGACTCCATTTAATGACCAAGCTTTAAACCAAAACTGAAAGGAAAATTTCAAATGACAATGAAGTTTCGGTGTATGTATTTTGAGAATCATTATGTCTACCGGTATCAATGGCTGCATGTACGATGTAGCTACACCTGTGCAGTATTTCCTTTGAAAACTGGCATAAGGCCCGCTTCATCAGCTCGAGTTTGCCAAATAACCCGCTATTTGAACTATCCCGATCACAAGTTAGTCTTTACAAGCCAGCAGTTGCAATTACCGGGATATTTGGTCAAGAAAATATCCAGAGAAATATCGGTCTTGTTTTCAAAATATCCCGCTATTTGGGAAATAGCGGGCTAATTTGCCCCCGTGCGAGCTAGTTTGTGATGAGCGTATGAGTCTAGTGAAGACGCAATTTTGAGCTTCGGAATAATATCCTGAGTTTGAAAAATAGCGGGTTATTTGGCAAACTCGAGCTGATGAAGACAGGCCTATAGACTTTGGTGATAAATCCTCTAATTACTCTCATTTGACACAGATGTAATCTCCTCATAGTCATGCATGTCATAAAGTTAAAGACAACGAGTATCCACCACACCTGACTTTAACTTTAAGAGACTTTTTTTCTTAAAGTGAAGTCTACTTGATATCAAGTTGGTTTCATTGAAGGAAGAAAAGTGAAAGAAACAAATTGAAGCAAGTCAGAGCAAATTCTGATTAAAAAATATGATGATTAGGAATTGGGTTACTGTAGGATGTTTAAAGATAAAGACCAGTTATGGTCATGCAATTGCATTGTGAAAGAAACGTTGTGGAATCGATCAGAAAAGGTTGATCATCTAGCATTTAAGTATTGTGTGTACTGCAAGGTTCTGGAATCATCAAAATGATAATACATTTGGCCCAGTCTTGATAAAGTTACAAGCACTGTACACAAAAAGATGTATCTGGGAATACCCCAACACGTGCGCGACACGTGCGTTATATCTATCAGGTCCAAATAGATATAATAATTTACCAAATATATCAATTAGTAGGCGATTTCTCAGCAAAATTTGTATGATCACGTATTAGTCAAAACATATTCTTTCACATGATTGGTAATAAGAGCTTCCATTTCATTTTTTGAGAGGGAGGCGTTTCCAAAACTGGTCTTTACCTTAAACCCAGAGTAATTATCGGCAGAGAGTATGTGGTACGATCATTCACTTGTATTACATGTCAAGATGTTTGTTGACCTTAAATTCACTCCTTAATATCCTGCCGACAGCACAGGATGTTGGTTTAATCCCGATCCCTCACCAAACTGTTCGACCGGGATTCACCTTTTTCCAGCCTATATTATATGCACTGTACAAGGCCTATACACAAACACATACTGGTAGGTAAGAATTAAGGTATAGATTTCAACACATTTGGACAGCCCTAGCTGTAGCATAATGACCAACATCATACAGTTACAGTATACATGTACATGTTCATTAATGCATGTGAAGAAAAAAAAGGGGAAATCTAAACATTTGTTTACATGACAACAAGCTGAAGGTACACAGTATCATATCCTTTCCTGTTGGTGTATCTACGTGGAATCACCATCAACTCAAGGCTTATGACAGTAATCCATACAAACATCCTGTCATATTTAAAGATAAAGTTGATTTCTGGTCATGTGATTGCATTAATTGTGAAAGAAACGGTGTGGAATCGATCAGAAAAGGTTGATTATCTAGCCTATAAGTATTGGTATGTACTGCAAGGTTCTGGAATCATCAAAGTGATAAGAAAGTAGGCCCAGTCTTGGTAAAGTTACAAGCACTGTACACAGAAAGATGTATATGGGACTACACAAACATGTGGCATAAAAATCTGCCCCAATATGTATGCTATTACATGCCATGTTTAGAATGTTAAGGCATTAATATAGAGCCATGCTTTTCAGGGAACATATTTCATATGATGTTCTTCCACACTTGCATATTACAATGATAACGCTCACAAATTATTTTTCACCTCTTCCCAAAACTCAACCTTCTCTTTAACCCTTTTGCGACAATCATTCCACATTTTATGGTTTGGCTGAATAACTTTTTATTCAGAGCCCTGAGAATATGCCAGATGCATGAGTAGGAAGGCCAAACATTTCTGGATGTTAACTGTATGTCATTGTAACCCTCAACCCCCCCCCCCCCCAAACAAAACAAAAAAAAGGGGGGGGGGGGATACAACCAAAGGCTGATTTATATCGTCATATACGAAAGATGCATTTAATAATGTGGGTTTATGGATTTATAGTGGCACAGGCTACTGGAAACAAAAAAGTGTCACGGTAGTACATAGGCCTGCCAAAGTATACTTGGCAAGACGCTTGGCAGTAATGAATATCTTTTTCATTTGACTGAGGTTGTCGTTGCTCATATTTTCTTTTGGTGGAATTGAGTTATTGGAATGTACATGTAGTCATACATGTATATTACACATGGTAATTTAATCCTAGCTCCATATGTTTCTAAAGTATACTAACTTTAGAAATATATATTCTGTCTCTCTCTCTCTCTTTTCTATCCCTCTCTCATTCCCTTCTCTCTCTCTCTCTCTCTCTCTCTCTCTTTTCTCTCATCTCTGCACCATTCTGTCCATCTCTTTTTATTCATTATGCCTCTCTTCCTCTCAAATGTTTTATTTTCTGTCCCTTCCCCTTTCCCTTCTCATTCTCTCTCTCTGTCTCTCATTGTTCCCTACTATATCTCTCCTTCTCTTTCTCCATCCCTCATCCATCTCTGGTGAAGACGCAATTTCGAGCTTCGGGATGATATCCCGAGTCTGAAAATAGCGGGTTATTTGGCAAACTCAAGCTGATGAAAACAGGCCTCATGTTGATGTCACGCCACACCACAGGACATGCTTCCCTTTTCCTCTGGCCATCTGGGACCCCGTTTCAAAAAGCCTTCTTTCAATGACAAATGACAAAAAACAGTGACAAATCTACTGATAACCAATCAGAAGCAAGGATTTCAGTAGCTTATAAGAAAAACTGTCATTTGTTACTGATGACAAGTTTTGTGAAACACCCCCCAGATCAGTGACGCACAAAGATTATGAAGAACTCCAAACAAACATAATGTGGATGCCGTACATCCTAGATGCACTTCCTGTGTGGTGTCCTATATCCTCAGGTGCTCTATTAGAATAAGCCAGTTCATAGTTGCAGTCTGAGCATGCGCAGATAAAGGTCATTCCAGACCAAATTGTGAAATACACTGAGACAAAATACTGTATATTTGCTCATGAAAGTTATGTTACTATTATATGCACAAGCAGTGCACTTCATGATACACATGCGGAAGTATTCTTTAAAAAGGGGAAACAAAGGCTATTTATGTAGCACCTCGATCGCTGTAGGAGTGATTATTTCAAAATGTACAAAGTGGGACCTCTTAATGTTTTGAAGATCTGTTGATATTCGGGGTCATTTGGGACATGTGGTAACCATGAACTGGTCTATTTGTGCAATTTTTCACAGCTAGTCGCTCCTAGCTGCAGCTCTATGACATACATGTACACCTCTTCACAAGCATGCTTTTATCAATAATTTGCTTTAATACACAACTCCCAAAGTTTCATCCCATTTAAAAGAAAAAAGGGATAATTATGCAATGCTGGGGCTCAAACCAATGACCTTCACATCTTGAGTGAATAGTAGGCATAACAAACAGCAGGCATGTGTTAGAAAAATTCAAGGAAGCTTTTGTTAATGCGTACCCACTATCTACATCCCAGTCAAGAGTGGCAAATAGGCCAGAAATCCGGTAGCCATGCATTAACAAAAATAATCCAAGGAAATTTTTCCAAATACATGTAGGTACCAATGAACTTCACCTGGGTCGAGGATGGCAGATAAAGATTAATGTTTTTCACAGAGACAATACTCTCATTTGGAACTTATAGGCCAAATATACAGTAGCTGTAGGAAGAAAGGAAGGAGGACCTTCTTTCTACTAACCTAACTGGGTTTGAAACCAAGTCGATGCGCTTGTACCTTTTGGTAAGGCATCAATCCTAATTACCATGCCCCTCAGAGGGGACTTAACGCTGTCGGTCCCCTGGTTGATTACTTACAAGCATACACATGCTCTCTAAGCAGTCCGGTAAAACATACCACCAAACCAAACCAAACCATATTACATAATTTATATACGGAAATACTCACTGTTGGTATTTATTGGGTGGACATCCGGTCGCTGTAATGGTCAGCATGAAGTTGACCGTGTCCCCAAGTTGAAACAAACCATCAAACCAAACCATATTAATTTATATACATTGTATATACAGAAATACTCACTGTTGGTATTTATTGGGTGGACATCCGGTCGCCGTAATGGTCAGCGTGAAGTTGACCGTGTCGCCAAGCTGAAGACCCTCGCACACCTGTGACCCTGGCGTGACCTGTCCTCCAGGACAATGGGCGACGTAGTGGATGGTCACGTTCTCAGGGGCGTCGTCCACCACTTCGACTCTGGATGTGATTTTCTGTGAGAATAAATATAAAAATGCAAATTATGATTTGGGGGATTTCGTGAAATACATCCCATAAAATACATGTATAATCAAGATAAACTTGAGTTCTGGTAAAAAAAGAAAATGAATTTTCACAGAATCAAACAAAAGTTACACTCAATGTTCAAGATTACAAATAAATGTCATTTGCCAAAAAAAATTGGTAGAAAATGTATACTGGCTGAGTAATGAGCATAGAAAGATAAGGAAATCAAGGTAAGTAGGCCTGACACTATTTGTGTAGTACCGTTTACATGTTTCTGTGTACAGTGCTTGTTACTTTACCAAGTCTGGGCCAAATTTATTATGATTTTAATGACTACAGAACCTTGCAGTACACACCAATACTTTACATGCTAGATTATCAACAATGCAATCGCATGACCAGAACTTAACTTTATCTTTAACTTTAACTTTGACTAACTTACACATAACAACACCAAACAAAATAGTTTAAAAATCTTCAATATGAGCATTGGCTAAAGTCTTTTTGTATAGACTACAAGGTTTCAGTTTGTCTTTTTACTGCCAGAAGGGCATCAACACTATGTAATTAACAACCTTATGGCTTCAAACTGACAATACCATCTATGGCATGTTTGAATGCATGAATATTCAGTATCTTTCATTTTCTATTTTGACACCTAATCATAACTACATAGCGATAGCTAGATGAAAACCACAGAAAAAGATCAACTGCAGACAGACAAACATATACTCAGATGAAGAAGTGCCCAACACTTCAGGACATTGCCATCTCTACGCATCCACGCAATATACAAAGCTTTATGACTTACACTGTAGTTGTCTTTGACCAGCTGTACGATGTTGTTGGAATCCTGGGCCAGGATACCCGCTGTAGCGCCCTCTATGTATTGAGTCAGATTCTGCAGGAAACACAAAGAGTTCGTAAAAAAGCAGTCAAATTGAAAGTCCAGACATGAATTGTGCATGCGTGGGTATATAGCGGGCAGCACACGAACGTCCACACGGGAGCATAATACCCGTTGGCTCTGTGTTATGTAGTGATCGCCAAGTTGCCTACTTCATGAACGACTATATACCCACGCATGAACATCTTTAATTGTTCAGGAATTGTGCATGTAGAGGTGTCGTACTCGAGAGGTCTAATCACTAGACTGTGAATGCAAAGGTCGTGGGTTTAAGCCCCGGCACAGCACTTACATCCTTGAGCAAGGCATTTTATCTACATTGCTTCTCTCCACCCAGGTGCTTAATGGGTGCCTGGTAGGATGTGAACGTCAATGTGGATGGATCAGCATGAGCGCCCACATAAAGGCTAGAATGCTTCCAAAGGGAGTGGAGAATGTGCACTGTAAAGTGCAGAATCAGAACAGAATCCAGTGACCGAGGTATTATACTGTAAGCACTTTGGTTGGGTACAATGCAACTGGTAAAGTGTTTTATAAGAAACAATAACGTATATGTATCTGTCCGTGCCGTACAATCACCAGCATCTGGTTGTGGCGTACGTATGTTATTTTTACTACCACTACTACTAACTGTTGGATAAATTGATTTTAACCCACCGAATGACCCGCTATGGCTTGGTGGAGCAGTGGTCTCCGAACTGGAATATATTTAGTGATCTCATATTCATAATATTTATAACTTTGTTATTATTTGTCCCATTTATGTAAACTTTCTCCAGGCTGTTTCTCTTATTTGTACGTTTTGTATGGTTTTAAAAAAAGAGTTCAATTGCCTTCTGGAGCTAATTGGTATTCGGTATCTTGAAACTTACATTGTAGATCTCAAACTCTTTCTGGATGACGGCAAAGATGGGGATGACACTGTTCTCTCTCATCTTAGCATTGAGATGACTGATGGATGGGTAGTCCTGCAAATCAACAAACAAATATAAAAATGTTTAAAGCCTATCTACACTTGTTTGGCCAGGAGGGATTAGACCTCCCTGCCTGGTCACTGACAGGTGGTTATTCCATCAAAGCAGCTCTCAATAAACATAAGAAAAGGGGGATCATGGGGACCAACGGGTAACGCTTAGGCATTGTTGGCTATATAGAGGGCGCAAGTAGCTACAAGTAGTGCAGTCCCGCTTAATATGATTGGGGCAAGTTTATGTTTTTGTTTGTTTGTTTTACCTGACTGCTAAAAAAAGCATACACTTTAAGTAAGCAACCAGAGGACTGACGGATTAAACTCCTCTCTGAGGGACTTGGTAATGAGGGTTAATGCCTTAAAGAAGGGCACGAGCGCATCCACTTGGTTTCAAACCTGGGACCTCCAGGTTACGACACCACTCCTCCAGGTTACGACATCACTCCTCACTGTGCATTCGCCCCTAACCGAATGACGTTGACGATAATGATGATAATAATGACCATCAACAGAATTCATACGGGACCATATTTCTGTTTAAAATCATTCAAAGGCGCAGGCTCCTCCAAAGAAGTCAGTATTTTCACATACACTGAAATAGGTAAGATTTGGAGTATGATTTGAAATGTTCAAGACATTGCAAAATGTACATGTATTACAATATAATAATTTATTTCAATTTAATGGGTACTTTTAAACTTGAAAGCTTTGTGAGGCTACCCAGGATATCGTCTTTTTTCAATGTTTTTTTGTTAGAATCATTGACTAGATACATATCAATTGGATATTATGTACCTACTGAACGATTCCAATGATAGATTTGGGGTTTCATTAGAAACTCTCAATTCTTTTAATAATGGGAGATCGTTAATAATGTACACACAATTTCAATAGGTACATACACATTTTGCCAGGCAATACGTAAAAGTGTACATGTGTACATATAGGAAGACTCTCTTCTTTCCTTTTAGACTGAAATTACGATTGAAACCTGGATTGTTCTCTTCCTTTTCCTCAAGTTTTAAAATTTAAAGATAAAGTTGAGTTCTGGTCATGCGATTGCATTGTGAAAGAAAAGTTGTGGAATCAATCAAAAAAGGTCGATCATCTAGCATATAAGTATTGGTGTGTACTGCAAGGTTCTGGAATCATCAAAATGATAAGAAATTTGGCCCAGTCTTGGTAAAGTTACAAGCAAATGTACACAGAGAGATGTATATGGGGCTACGCGATATCTATCCAGTCCGGATAGATATATTAATTTACCAAATATATCAATTAGTAGGCGGTTTCCCGGCAAAATTGGTATCATCACATATCAGTCAAAACATATTCTTTCACATGATTGGTAATAAGAGCTTCCATTTCATTTGTTTGAGAGGGGGGCGTTTCCAAAACTGGTCTATACATTTAATTGGTTTGCTTGTTGGGGGGGGGGGGGGGTGAGGGGGAGGGGGAGAGGGGGGATGGTGAACTTACCAAGTAATGTGACATAGTGTAGTTCTGTGAAATAGGATCCAGATGGCATTGTCCGTCGTTAGGTGTAATGATACCTCCAAGCTGAAGGGAAAGAAAAGACAAAATCATTTCATTACACTGTAATTTTAATACAAATTGTACAATTATGTTATTTCCCTTTCCTTCTCTGTTTCTTAGGAGTGAAGATGTGTAAAGCAAAAAGCAAAAAAATATAAGAAAAGTTATTTGAAACATCACAAAGAATTATCTGAAAATACAGCTTTATATAAATTGAATAAAACATACATTGTACTTTTACAGGTTCATTGTACCATCATATTGCATTGTACACTATACATGCATGTAAATATGCAGGTATACATGGACATATGTGCCAATATTTTAAAACCCACCAAGATGAATAATGGATACATTGCTCATGAAAGTTATGTAACCATTATTCATTTATTCACCGACAGTACATTTTACGGATCACAGGTGGAGGTATTCTTCTCAAGAGGGCACACTAATAAATGTATTCATGAAGCATGTCTGTGACTTTTGCAGTGATTATTCTAAAATGCACACAGTGGAACTACTCCATATTTAAAAGATCTGTTGATATTAGGGGTCATTTGTACCTGATACTTGCTTTTTGTTTTCTTTTTCTTTTGAATTATTATACTCCTATCTTATTATGAATGACACTGTTTCAAAATGATTTTGAGGAACTGAAACTCTACAAACTATGCTTTTTATCAAGCTTCCTTTTTCACATATAACTTTGAAAGTATCTAGTATAAATACAATACAAACTTATATGCTGTGTAGATGTCTTTATTGTTCATGAATATCAATTTTGTTAATATATACAGTAGGCTCGCGGGTGCACCATGTGAGAGAGAGGGAGGATTGAGGAGTCCTGAAAAGGACTCTCGGTAATCTTTCTTGAGGGTTTGCAGTCCTGAAAAGGACTGTTGGTATAGTCTTGTAATACTGTTGGTATAGTTAATATGCTATTTTTTGTTTACTAATGTATTGTTTTTCATGTGAAATAAAAGAAACTTAACTGAAAAAGACTGAAACTGAAATGTGAAAACTACAAACTGGTCTATTGCACAATAATATACACATGTACATGTACATGTACACAATATCATACGGCAATAGATAACAGCATACTTGGCATTGGAGCTACAGTATATACAACAAAAGCAGAGCCAGGAAGTCAGTCCAAGCCAGCTTAGAACACAATATATGAGTCATAATCAGCTATTTATTTATCCACCACATTGAGAACAATCATTAGGCCTGTCCTCATCAGCTCGAGTTTGCCAAAGAACCCGCTATTTCAACTACCCCGATCACAAATGATCCAGCTAATTTGCGTCCTCATCAGCCTGCAGTTGCAATCAGCGGGATATTCGGTCGAGAAAATATCGCAAGAATTCTTGGTCTTGTTTCCAAAAAATCCTGCTATTTGGGAAATAGCGGACTAATTTGCGCCCGTCCGAGCTAGTTTGTGATGAGTGTATCGGTCTGGTGAAGACGCGATTTCAAGCTTCGAGATAATATCCAGAGTCTGAAAGCAGCGCGTTATTTGGCAAACTCGAGCTGATGAAGACAGGCCTATTCACCCAGCCACCGTGTATTGTATTACTCATTTGGCAGTGTGTTTATTGAGCTCAGACAACTGGGATAAAATCTCTATTATATACTTCCCTTCCTGTAAGCTCATATTGTGATAATAATAATAATAATGCAGTAGTTCTGCTTTTGTGTTTTTGAGGCCGGAATAGCTTTGATCTAGATCCTAAATTGGTTGATATGATGGGGGAGGGGGATGGGGGGAGGGGGGATGGGGGGAGGGGGGATGGGGGGAGGGGGATGGGGGGGGGGGATGGGGGGAGGGGGGATGGGGGGATGGGGGGATGGGGGATGGGGGAAGAAGTGATATATTTTCCCTGGAGGCTATTTTTGAAGCAATTTTGGATGTTTCTGGTGCGATCTCTTTTATATGCCTCACTTCCTCTAAGTTAATATTCTAATAATAATAATACAGTAGTGCTAATTTTTGTGTTTTGATACAAAGCTCCTATAAAGACTCATCTTACAGTGAAAGGGGAATTCAGACTGGGAAAGAACAACATTTAAAAACACTGTATAAAGAAACTAGTTTTAAAGAGGCCAGTTAACATGACAGCTGGCCAATCAGTGCGCGCTCAAAATAGGCCCCGCCTATTTATACAATTTCCATACACTACAACAGCCAGATTAAAACGACACTCTTTAATGTTCTTCATCGATTTATCGCTCGAAACAATACTCCAAGATGCGCTTCGTTATATTTTGGTTGTTCGACACATCTTGATGCAACTAGAAAACAAAAGTAATTACTTATCGTATAGCTACAGTGTGAATGATCATTGTATAAAAGTCTAAACACGTGTTAACCATGTAATGTACATGTATGTGTATGTTTGGGATAAAAAGAAATTGCTTCTAAAAACTGATACCACAACCTTATAGTAACTATGTCAAAATAAAATAAACAAAGCATCATGTGGATATCTTTTTGTAAGGCCAATGCACTTTTTTTCACCCCAAACAGCTAAATAAAGTAATTAACATACTGGTATGCTTATTAAAATCATATTACAGAAAAATGAACATGAGATACATACTCAAAACTACAACCTTGATTATACTAAATGCTTAATGAAAGGAAATACCCAGTTATGTTCAACCTCCAACAGTTGCTTGCATATCATTATAACTGGATATCAGCCAGAATTAAACAAACATAGTTACAGTAATATTTCTGTATTGTTCTAGGAAATAAAAACCAGCCACTGAGATCAAGGTTATAATTAAGAGGATTTCGCTGGCAGTTGTTCATCTCTTAGGTTTGGATTAAGTGTATATTATGTCATTAATCCCCAATTATAAACCATGCATAGATTATCATTGGCCTATATATTGCATCTTCCATCATTACGTGCAATACATGCAATGTAGAAGCGTGTGATAGTACTATGTAAGAGATAAAGTGAGTGATGATCATGCAATTGATCAAAACGAAAGAAAATGTGTGGAATATGATTGCAGGGTCCTCAGGGAGAACAGTATAAATACTGATGAGGCTACCCTGGGTAAACAAGACATATTATTATTATTATTATTATTATTATCATTATTATTTTCAGAAAGATTGATCATGTGGCACAGAAGTAATTGGGTATACTGTGAGGTTTTGGATTCATCAAAATGATTAGAAATTGACTCAGTCTAGCTGAGAGTCACAGAAATGTGCATATATGGGACTACACAAACATATGGAAAGAATTTGTGGTCCACAACAATCGGCCGTTACTTGTCATTTTTTCAATTATGGGGGCGTTGAAGAGCCACCCTTTTCAGTATCTACATGCCTGTCTTCATCAGCTTGAGTTTGCCATATACCCGGCTATCTTAACTACCCCGATCGCAAAGGATTAACCAGTTAATTTACGTCAATATTTTGTAGAAAAAATATCCAGAGAAATATTGGTCTTGTTTCTAAAATATCCTGATTTTGGGGAAATAACAGACTAACTTGAACCCATCCGAGCTAGTTTGTGATGAGCGTATCGGTCTGGTGAAGACGCGATTTCAAGCTTTGGGATAATATCCCGAGTCTGAAAATAGCTGGTTTAATATTTGGCAAACTCGAGCTGATGAAGACAGGCATATTGATACTCTTCCACACCAACATAAAACAGATTGAACAACCTCACAAATTCTTTTTTCACCTATTATCCCAGAGCTCAACCTTCTCTTTAAGTATGTAATCTATCCTTAATCCCTAATTATAAACTACACAAACAGATTATCTTTTGCATATCATGCTTGTTGTAGAAGAATTTTAGCATATTTCTACAGGGAACCCTGACCCAGAAAAAAATGGTGTTGTCAACCCAGAATACATGTAGATCCAGAAAATCAACTCCTTTTGGAACGTAACCAGTTCGAACAGCTAACTAGAACAGCTGAAGATAAACAAAAATCGATGGAGAACCTGTATTGTAAGGTCCATTTAATTGTCACCCTAATGGCCTCCAAGCTATGGGACATGGATAGATACCGGTAGATACATTCCTAGATAGATGCATATAAGATAGATAGAACCACAGACAGACAAACACACAGACAGACAGACAGATAGATAAATAGAATTTCATATAAATATGTGACATACCTTTCCGTCGCCGGCATAGTGGAAGGAAGAATCGGTGGTGTAGATAACAAGATGTCTTGCATTCTGTCTCCATCCTATTTGGTTCTATCGGTAAAGAAAAGAAAAAAAGTTCAAAATTCTGTTATGTAAAAATAACGAATAAAATGTTATTTATGTAAAACAGCAGATTGCAAGGAGATGATCGTAGATGTGTGCAAGCAGTAAATATTTCTTTAAAAAACTGACGAAAAAGGAAAGAAAATGCTCAAATTATTTGTCATCTTAACCAGAACTCATCCTTCTCTTTAAAGGAAAATGAAACTCAAGATATTTTTAACTGGCTGACAGTTTTTAGTAAGATTATCAGCTACTGTTTGTTGGATTTGCATTCTCCTTTACATGAAATTGATGCCCCTCTTAAGTGTTCGGAGCCACAACAATTTGATGGCAAAATTTCACTTAAGCTGTACCATAATGTGAAAGAGGATGTCATTTAAGACAAAGTTCTGCAAGGATTTTCAAAACAAATGTGTTTGAAGTCGAAAATTGATGAAAGAGTACAAAATTTAGGTTTTCTGCATACAACAGAAAACCCAATTTATATATTCTTTAATAAATATTTGTCTTCAAACACATATTTGGGGGTAAATCTTTGCAGAAGTGTGTCTCTAATGACGTCCTCTTTCACATTATGATACAAATTAAAGCCCCACTGTCCTACTTGTAGCTACTTGCTCCCTCTATATAGAAAACTTCCCCAATCAGTGCCTGTTGGTCTCCAATGATCCTCTATTTCTTATGTTATTTGAGAGCTGAGTTGATGAGATAGCCACCTGTCAGTGACCTCGCTGTGTGGTCCAATCCCTCCTAGCCACACTAGTGTTGATACGCTTTAAGTGAAATTTTTCCATTAAACTTTTGGCGAATTTGGGGCTCCCAAAACTTTGGAGGGTCTTTCAAATAGCAGTGAATGTAGTCTTACCCCACAGACTGTGATTTGCATGAGAGCATCCATGCCTCCCTCAGGTGCATCTAGGTTGCCTGAAGCCCTCTGATTCATCACCGTTTCCTAGTAAAATAAAAACAAAGAACAAGAAATATTTACATTTTTTAAATAATAATAATATAGAGTATATTTGTAATGCGCCAACTCCACATGACTAATGTATTCAAGGCGCATGGAGAAGAAAAACTATAAGTACACAAAGATACACACAAAAATGAACAATGACAATGCGAAAGTAAATCTCAGCAGGATCTACAACATATATATTGACAAGTGGTCGAGTTTAAAGAAGATAAACACGATGGAATGAAACAACAGCAACAACGAAATGAAGAGCAGTATGAGAGGGCAACCAGAGGTGGTGCACACTTCTCCAAGTACTTTGTAACTTGAAACAGACTCTCACATTTCATCCCAAAGATACCCACTTACAATGCAAATTAGAAAACCTCACTGAAAATCTACCTGGGATCCATTTCACAAAGCCTTTTTTCAATTAAAATTACAAAAATCAGTGACAAATCTGTTGATAACCAATCAGAAGCAAGGATTTCAGTAGATTACAACAAAAACTGTCATTTGTCACTCATGAGAAGTTTTTGTAAACCCCCCCCCCCCTGATCCGCTTCATTCAGTGATTTTAAAGTGAATTTTATCATTACCGTACAAGTATCTCCTACAATTGTTCATATTATACCTTGATATGTATGTCAATTTACATTCTAGGAATATGTACTTTGTCTTTAATCATATTTGCTTCAGTCAGCGCAATGCTTGTTATGGACTTTGTAAATGACATGTAGGACGGCATCATTAAAAGTAGAAGCAATCAGGGGCCTGTTTCACCAACTCCCACAGATCTATCACAAATCTGTTTATATCCAATCAAATGCAAGGATGTCAGTAGCTTGTAACATTTATCGTACCATGTGATCAATAACAAGTTTCATGAAACAGGGCCCTGGACCCACATTGTGTTAACAAAACAAACAAAAAACATTACAAAAAAAGGAGAAAATGGACTTATAAAAGCGCATTCAACAAAGCAAATGAACTAAAACTCACTGAAAATCTGTATGTGTTCTCATTAAAAAAAAAAAACACATACAAAAAATGAGAAAATTGAGTTTTAAAAGCACTTTCAACAAAGCAAATGAACTAAAACTCACTGAAAATCTGTTAGTGTTCTCATTCAAGGGCAGTACGTTCTTGAATCCATACGGAGCCTCGCATCCAGTGCAGGGTGCAATCAATCTGAAAGATAAGGAAACATGATTTTGGTTGATCCTCTTTTGATCAAAACCCCTCAAAAAAGTTCTGCAATTCAAGTTTGAGCATCGAAAAAATGTCTTGCTTCTGTGTTATCATATTTGACGTCGGTATCACTGAAAGGTCGGTTTATTCCCCTTTACAATAGTGCCTAATTGGTTAAGACTATGTAAATGTAATCATTGACTGTGCTTTTGATTTAAACCCAACAAAAAAGTTCTGCAATTAAAGTTTGAGCGTCGAAATGTCTCATAACTATATTATCATGTTTTACGTTGGTATCACGGAAAGGTCTGTTTATTCCCATCTACAATAATGGCCCATCTGTATTATAAATGATTATGTATAAATAATGGACTTTGTAGTCCACCTGAATATATAGGGCCAAGTGAAAGGTGAAATATTGTAAATTGCGTTGTTATTCCTTCAAAACACAATTCACTATTGACAATAATAATGCATTTGCAACATTACAATATGACTTTGCCCTATAATCAGGTGTACTGCTCAGTCCATGATTACATTATCATTACATATGGGACATCATTGTAAAGGGGAATAAACAGGATTTTCAACGATACCAGCATCAAGTATGATAACATATACTTAACAAGCAGGATATCGATGCTAAAACTTGAAGTGCGGAACTTATTTTGAGTGGTTTACTTGCATGTATGCAAATGCTCTCAAACCTTTTTCACTTATCAAAGTCCACATTTCTGAAGGATATACATTGCAGATACATGTACATTTTCGGGGGACATACATGAACTTTAACATTCACTTGTTTTTTCCCCTCAAAATTATTTACGGAATTGAATTTCTGCATATCATCAACCAACAGACATGTACAAACTGGCTCACCCCCCCCCCCCCCCCCTCCCCTGCCCTGTTAATAATGGCTGGAACAATGCGATTCCATTCTTGTTTAGAATTCCCTTGTTTATGCACTATTTTAATCCATACTGCAAGAACATGAAAGAACCCATAGTTACCCTTTATTTATAACAAATCAAGTTTGGTTATCACCATAGATCTTGATTAACACACACAAGTGAAAGTGATACAAATAACTTTGAGGAAGCCAATTTTCATTCAATTTAATTGATCTATGTACACACTATCCCCTAAAATGATTTCAAGTGATCTGATGTAGTGAAATGATAATAACACTACTACTACTACTACTACTACTACTACTACTACTACTACTACTACTACTACTACTACTACTACTACTACTACTACTACTACTACTTAGACTAATAATAATGATAATGATAATAATAATGATAATAATGATGATGATAATAACATCAACAACATCAACAATGATATTAATAATAACTGGATCTGTATAGCTCCTTTTCCATAGGATAACAAAGTGCTGTCCTTTGGTCCAAGGACAAATTAAGAAATGTAGAGGAACGTTTTCAGATGTTTCTTGAAGAAGTCATTTACTATATCTCAGAAATGCAGGGAGTTTGATCCATAGGTGTGGGGCAACTGATTGACAGGATTTGAAGCCAGTCTGTTTACTGGATTCTCCTTTACCCTTATTACAGACCGCCTGTTTCCCTTTTGTTATGTATTAAATTATGTTCTTTACCTACCAATATATTTTTAATTTATTCCTGGAGACCAGCCCTTGACAGGTCAATGGCCTTTGTTGGCTCCTCCACATACTCAATTAAAAGTTCTAAGGTGCTTAAAATTCTTTTAATATATTGTTATGTTATTTTCTTGTTTTGTTTTGTTGTATTTAATCAGATATTGTATGTAAATTGTTATATGTTTTTTATGAGAAGTGGAAAATAAATGAAATAAATGAAATGAAACATGAAATATATTTTGATCTGAAAATCTTTGGTGTTTGTTTGGCATTGTGAGTGTCTGTAAACAAAAACAGGCACCTGGCTGGAATGCTCCCCAGGGAGTGGAGAAGGTGCATACATTGTATGCGGGCAAGCCTAAATCCAATGACAGGGGCTATAATATATCTGTAAAGCACTTAACAGATTAGAGACTTCTTAGATGTTTTAGGAGCTATATGAATCCAGAATATCATTATCATTATTATTATGTTTCATACAGTATTTTGGGCTTGATACATATATCATAATAATAATTATGATGTATATTCACCTTACCAGTATTATATTCAAATGTTAGAAGGTAGTAATAACAATAATATCTAAAATGTATATAGCGCTGGTATACACATACAGTTTCTAAGCGCTTTACAAAACAAATGAAAATTACGCTTAATCTAAATATGTAATAAGCATTAAGAAGAAAGGTGTAATGAACATTGTGCTTAATTTAGATGAAACAAACGCTCTTACTTCACGAACAGTGTATTAACAGTAACATGATAATAAAAATGAAAATACATTAAGTAACATAAATGAAATTGCAATTATTTTGTACTTTGGATAATGAATAAATTACAAGAAGATAGGACATGTGGTTATAAATTAGGTATGAAGATGGGGAATTACTTTGTGTTGCATTGTGTGTAGCTATGTAATTGGGATTGAATGGTTAATAAAAGGTAAATTTCTACTTACTTTTCAGGCACTGTACTGACATAGGGCATCACAGTCTTATCAACAAATGATCCAAAACCAAGTCTGAAATTGCTTGTGATATTTTTCATCTCGCTTGCTGAAAAGAGTTTGTAATGAAAAGGATGAATGAAGGAAACGATACTCTCTACATTTTAAAGGAAATAGAATTTGATAGAAATCTAGGAACCAAGTATATTTATAAATAAAAATATAAAATATATAGTTTCAGAGGAAATTTAGGGAAATTGAGGAATTTTTAAGGATAGTCTATCATAGGCGGATATACTATATGAACCAGGAAAGTGTTTCACAAAGACTAAAATTGACTTTAAGTTGGACTTAACTATGGCAGGCTGTTCATGCCACTATTTGCTCTCAACATTTAATGGCATTGGTCTCTCAAGGGACGTACAAATCATGGTAAAAAATTAAAAAATTAACCTTTTTTGATGGTTCATTATTGAAGGAAAAAATATCATCTAAAGATCATAATGGTGAGAGCAAACAATAGTTAAGTCCAACTTAAAGTTGATCTTAGTCTTTGCGAAACACCCCCTGGAAGAAAAGCATTTGCTGTAATGTTGGTATGTGCCACATAAATATGAAAATATGATGTATAGTACACACATTTCTTTCTGTTTTCGAGAAAATATCTCTCATACAGGCACTTGAGTAATGTTAATACAAGTTCTCCAATATTCTGCTACTGAAAATGAAAACGACTATATACATGTACATGTACATCTTCAGTAAGAACAGTCGAACCTGCTTTAGCGACCACCTGTATAGAAAGATCACCTGTCCATAAAGACCACATTTTTTAAAATTTCCCTCAAATAGAAATTGCCATTGATATCTGTATTACAAAAAACCTGTACATAAAGACCACCTGCCTATTCAGACCACTTTCCTTGTTTCTATTAGGCCAAGAGCATTAGTTTTAACATGGACATTTTTGGTAACAAGCTGATTTTTTCAGGATAGGTCCAGGAATATGTCTAGATTAACATACTAAAAGTCCTCATAAAGCGTTTTCCGCAATCCAAGATGGCGTCCAAAATGGCCGCCATTTCCTGAATTTCTTATAGCTTTGCAACTAGATAACCCAAATTCAAAATTTAAATGTCTAAATATATGTTTTTTAGCATAAGGAACTCAATAAAATACATGTTGATAAATTTTGAAACACACAAGTAGCTATAAACCACTTTAGCCCTTTTCGAAATCCAAAATGGCGCCCAAAATTGCCGCCATTTCCTGTATCTCTTATAACTTTGCAACTAGGTAACCCAAATAACAAATTTAAATGTCTAAATATGTTTTTTAGCATAAGGAACTCAATAAAATACATGTTGATAAATTTTGAAACACACAAGTAGCAGTAAAACCACTTGACCCCTTCCCAAAATCCAAAATGGCACCCAAATGGCCACCATTTCCAATTTTATCTCATTGTACTAAAGTAGATACGTTATGAATATTATCAAATGTCTGGACTAGAAAAGCACCATTGCAATATACATATCAGTACAACAATCTTTTAATTAAAAATTACTTCTTATGAATAAAGTACACACACACACACACACCCACATACACATATGGCTGCTTCCATCATCCTCAACGATATCAGACTGACAGTGTGCAACCGTGAAGAGTACTCAACATTAGATGGAACTGAAAATGTAGACACATTAGTATACCAAGGTCGCTAAAGCTTTTTATACTTAAATTATTGTAGGATAGGAGCGGTATGGATGTTGCTTTGCTGCAGCACTAGTTGGAGGTAGACTTTCTAACTGAAAGATGGAACTGTTTAATTGTATGCAGTGTGACCGTAGTCATCAAGATATTCAAAACTGCTGGCCCCATAAAGGCTTTCCCCGGCTCTTTTTTTACCTCGTCATACTGCGAATGTATCAAGCAAGTCATAGTCAAGTTTCTTGTGGACCATATTGAAAGTTTTACGACTGCCCTGACGGTAGATTGCAGAGAACGTATCACACCCTGTCACAGCATAAAAAAACATCAGGCAATTTCTAGTGTCCCCTATGGCATGCTGAATTTCATGAATGTTGAAGACCGTGACAGGATTACTGCGGCATAACATGTGCATATCTGTGGAAGTGGAGGCCAGAGCAACTAGCATGACCAGTAAGGCTGTGTCCTTACCAACGGCAACAACGGGCACCTGTTCTGACTCTGCTACTGCTTGTGCTGTAGAGACAATCAGGGTAGTGGCATCCGCTTCTGCCTGCTTGATACGTACTTTGTCACGTAGAGTTTGTATAAGTCTCATATTATTGTTGCTGTTGGCAAGGAAAGCTGTTTTGGGTTGTGCTTGTTGGCATATAATATATTATCATCAAATAAAGAGGTACATCTTTTGGCTATTCGTCTCTGCTCAGCTACCTTTGTCGAAGTTTCACTCCCATATCCATCGAACACAACCGTCAAATGAGTAGGCGACCACCATCTTAAACAAAGAGACCATATCTGGCAGGTTGGATTGCTTGGAGAACGATTTCAGCAGGAGACCCAGAGAACTCTTTGTTGGCTTCCGCATCACACCACCTTTGAAACGGAAAGTGCCTGGGAATAAGTTCATAAGCAAAGAACGATTCCATCTCAGTGTTGTTATTCAGGACACATGTGATTCTGTTGAACAGTAGCGTTGAGTTGACTTATGTGCTTTGTCCCCTGATTTTCATTCTCTTACTCTTGGCACCAATGGTCTTCACCTTGTCCTTACGATGTACGTAGCTTGATATATCTGTAAACTGCCTACCATGCATTCGTTTTGGATGCCGCTACTAGGCCTATTTGTACAAGTTAATCACAATTAACAGATGAGCCAGCGACGATGCCAGTTGACAAGGAGACCAGGCAATTAGTTTCGTATCCAGCAAATGGTGATGTGCCTGCAGCCATCCAACAAAGATACATCTTTCTTTATTGTCTCTTGACCTGGTACTTTGCTGTATGTCTTTATGCTGCTCTGATGTACCAGTGTGTACTACGGTCAACTGTTTCAGTTCATCACAGGTAGGAACACAGTGAGGAAGTGCATGAACCCACTTAGCCAATGATTCCACATCCACGAGTCATTTCTCTAGATGTTTTCAGCTGCCGCATCAGGAACCTTTCAATGGTCTGATCAGAGAAGTTTCCACCCCAGAATGTATCCGTTTTCTGCGAATTGTGTATATTCATTTCCTGGCATGGTTTGCTCAAGAGCTTCGATCTCTTGTAAAAACAACCTGGCAGATTTGAACTCGGGAAGATGTCCTGCAGCATGGAAATGTTGTATCATTTCCCTCACACAGCTGAGATAGAGCTTCCAGTCCCCTGTCCATTCAGCTGGAATCAAACATTGCAGAAGAGACACATAAATGTCGGATATACTGCAACCAAAGTTTCCCTGTCCTACTGTGTCCTGCTGCCCGTTCAATGAGTTGTGAAATGATCTGACTTTAACTGTTTGACACGCTCTTCTCAGGTACAGCAGTCACCTTCTTATCCTGGTTGAGGAGTGCACCATACAGATTCGTAAAGTTGTCCTTATCTATGCTGTCTAAGATGCCAGGTTTACCCCTCAACACGCCAATGAGGGCAGCTGAAGTAAGAATGTGAGCACGAAGAGAAGGGGAAATGCATGACCAGATTGCATATGTATGACAGACCCTTTGGCGTACACTATCTCCCATAGCTCTGCAAGCATACTTCCGCCCATGACATGGACTATATGCTGCCAAAATATGACATGAGGAGGTGAAATCCACCAAAACGGACGATTACTTTTCCTAGGTCTTGAGAAGAAGCTACAATCTCTGCTGCGTAAATATTCACAATTGAATGACACACGCCCTTAAAACTAAAACAACAACAACAACAACAAATTGATGCACGAGGGCTGGTCAAATGTTACTGCACATATTCTTAAGTTATGTTTTTCACATTGTGACTGTGCAAAGTATAGTGCCCTGTAGATGGTACTCGGATTGGAGGGGTCTAAATTTATGAAGGGCAGAGTTTCAATTCTCGTACTGGTCACTCTGCATGGCCACTTTCATGAAACCACTCCATGAAGGACAAAGCTCATGTTGCTCAGCTCAAGATGTCTATCTGTTCATGTGAGCCACACTTTCGGTGTTTATACGCAGCTATTCCAACAATATTGGCGACAGAAATGCTGGTCTACTAGCAGAGATGACATGGCATGTGCTATTGAGGTCCATTTCCTGTTTGAAACCTTGTGACTTTTGCCTTTGCGACATTAATTGGTACAAATGTGTCTCCATTTTCAGTTCCATCTCACGTTGAGTACTCTTCACGGTTGCACACTGTCAGTCTGATGGAAGCAGCCATATATGTGCATGTGTGTGTGTGTGGGTGGGTGGGTGTGTATACTTTATGTATAAGAAGTATTTCATTATTAAATGAAAGGTTTATGTGTACTGATATGTATTACAATGGTGCTTTTCTAGTATAGACATTTGATTGTACGTATCTACATGTACTTTAATACAAGGAGATAAAATTGGAAATGGTGGCCATTTGGGGTGCCATTTTGGATTTTGGAAAGGGCTCAAGTAGTTTTACTGCTACTTGTGTGTTAAAAGATGTATTAATAAGTATTTGGTTGAGTTCCTTATGCTGAAAACATATATTTAGACATTTAAATTTGTTATTTGGGTTATCTAGTTGCACAATTATAAGAAATACAAGAAA
Organism: Strongylocentrotus droebachiensis; assembly: GCA_035222895.1. Lineage (NCBI taxonomy): Eukaryota > Metazoa > Echinodermata > Echinoidea > Camarodonta > Strongylocentrotidae > Strongylocentrotus > Strongylocentrotus droebachiensis. The sequence continues at coordinate 36,294 of JAVYIG010008771.1, read as the reverse complement.
TGGCGGCAATTTTGGGCGCCATTTTGGATTTCGGGATGGGCTAAAGTGGTTTATAGCTACTTGTGTGTTTCAAAATTTATCAACATGTATTTTAATGAGTTCCTTATGCTAAAAAACATATATTTAGACATTTAAATTTTGTATTTGGGTGATCTAGTTGCAAAGCTATAAGAAATTCAGGAAATGGCGGCCATTTTGGACGCCATCTTGGATTACGGAAAACGCTCAAGGAGGATATACAAGGAATTTTAGTATGTTATTCTAGACATATTCCTGGAGCTGTCCTGAAAAAATCAGCTTGTTACCAAAAATGTCCAGGTTTAAGCCTATTTTGACCTAATGCTCTTGGCCTATATTGGCTTAAGTGGTCTGTATAGACAGGTTTGCCACTTTGACTGTATATACATACCTAGTATATCTCCAAACCTGCCTATTGAGAACACTTTTTCTTTTCTCTCTCGGCTTGAGCAGTCTTTATAAACAGGTTTGACTGTATTTACATATCTAGTATATCTCCAAGCCTATCTCCAAACCTGCCTATGGAGACCATTCTTCTCTCTCTCTCTCTCTCTTGAGTGGTCTTTATAGACAGGTTTCACTGGATTATGCATACCTAGTATATCTCCAAGCCTATCTTCAAACCTGCCTATTGAGACCATTCTTCTTTTCTCTCTAGGCTTGAGCGGTCTTTATAGACAGGTTTGACTGTATATACATACCTAATATATCTCCAAACCTGCCTATTGAGACCGTTCTTCTTCTCTCTCTCTCTCTTGAGTGGTCTTTATAGACAGGTTTGACTGTATATACATACCTAGAATATCTCCAAGGTCCATGAGTTTGGAGAGATCATCTTCCATGGATTTGGAGAGATCCATCACATAGTAGAGATCCACCGGGTAATCCTCGGCTTGTCGGACCTGGAGCGTCATGACCACCGGCTTTCCTGTCAAGAGAAGAGACCGTACAAGTTAATGAAAACAAATACATTGATGTGGTACTGGTAGTGCTTACTGAGATAGTGCTAGTAGCAGCAGCAGCAGCAGTAGTAGCAGTAGTAGTAGTAGTAGTAGTAGGAGTAGTAGGAGTAGGAGGAGTAGTAGTAGTAGTAGTAGTAGTAGTAGTAGTAGTAGTAGTAGTAGTAGTAGTAGCAGCAGTAGGAGTAGGAGGAGTAGTAGTAGAAGTAGTCGTAGTAGTAGTAGTAGTAGTCGTAGTAGTAGTCATAGTCGTAGTAGTATTAGTAGTAGTAGTAGTAGTAGTAGTAGTAGTAGTAGTAGTAGTAGTAGTAGAAGTAAGAGTAGTCAGTAGCAGTAGTAGTAGTAGTAGCAGTAGTAGGAGTAGGAGGATGAGGAGTAGTAGTAGTAGTAGCAGTAGTAGAAGTAGGAGGAGGAGGAGTAGTAGAAGAAGTAGTCGTAGTAGTAGTAGTCGTAGTAGTAGTCATAGTCGTAGTAGTAGTAGTAGTAGTAGTAGTAGTAGTAGTAGTAGTAACAGTCGTAGAGGAGAAGAAGGTGACGAAGGAGAAGAAGGTGAAGAAGGTGAAGAAGGAGAAGGAGGAGAAGGAGGAAAAGGAGGAGGAGGAGGAGGAGAAGGAGAAGGAGAAGGAGAAGAAGAAGAAGAAGAAGAAGAAGAAGAAGAAGAAGAAGAAGAAGAAGAAGAAGAAGAAGAAGAAGAAGAAGAAGAAGAAGAAGAAGAAGAAGAAGAAGAAGAAGAAGAAGAAAAGAGAAGAAGGAGAAAGAGAAGAAGAAGAAGATGTTCCTCAACTTGTCAGACCTGGAACATCATAACCACTGGCTTTCATATATATAAAGGTTCAGATGCCTAATGAAAACAAATAAATAAATACAATACTAACATATAAGAAAATCTACAACAACTACAACAATCACCATCATGATCATTGCCCTCCGAGCTCAAACCTTTCACAAATTTTTTCTGTCATGTTTAAGTTCCTATAGAAACCAACTGAATGTCAGGGTGGACTTTCCCTTTAAATTTAAATTAAAATGAATGAACATGTATCACACTAATAATACAGTATCTACAGTGCTGTGGGTTTTCCAAGAAAATACACAATCAATGGATATTTAGTCTGACAAAATGGCAATTAGGCCGATCAAATGCAAAACTGAAACAATGTGACAAGTTTAAAAGTACCATTAAATAACTTGGTGGCTAAAAATCATTGGCGGGAATAACTACTGTACATTTAAAATAATTACATGTAGGTGATCACAACATCCCCAACTTTCTTTTTGAGAAACACTGTTAAAGGGAACAACAACATCACCCAAATGCATTATTTTGTAGAGGCATGTTTACCTTTAAAACATGTTACATGAAATCTATCTTATGTGTACTGAAATTTTGGTAACATTGCTTTTTGGGGCAGTTTTAAACGGATCTACATTTAAGCATACAAGCTAACTTTCATTTTTACTCCAAAATAATAACTTTGAAGAAAAATGAATTGTTTGCATTGATAAAAACTGTTACAACCTACTGTATATAAATATATTGTAATTGGATTTTAATTTTAAGCAAATAAACAAACTGAGTTTAATTAATTAAAAGAACAATTAAGGCACTAAAAACAATGCTCGAAAACATATTCAGGTGGTTGCAACTTGTTCACAGTACATGCTTTATTCCATTACCATCACACCCCCCACTCATACACACAGACACACAGACTTGTTGCACATATACTGTACACTATATATATCGCGTTCCCCTGTGCAATCCCCTCACAAACTATTATCACACATGTAGATATTAATAACCCTAGCATCAGGAAATATTAATTGAATCAAGTCAAGCCCTTACCGGGACCCTTGTCTGTCAATATCGCTAGAGTGTGAGAACCAATTGAGAGTTTCACCACCCCGCAAACACAGCAGAAGCAATGTTTTCTGCCCCTTATTTCCCCTCTCTTTCCCCCCTCTTTGTTGTGAAAGTCTTAAAGGGAAGTCTATCAACAGAACGAGTCGGAAAGGCAGAATTCATTAAAAAAGAATTGAAATATTGTTAATAATTAAGTACAATAAAGCCTGCTTTATTGATTAGAAAGACTACCTGTCTTTAAAGACCAGATTTTCTGTTTCCCTTAAAGCTTATCTGTACTAGTTTATAGGAGGGATTAGACCACCCTGCAAGGTCACTGGACAGGTGGTTATTTCATCAACTCAGCTCTCAATTAACATAAGAAAAAGAGGATCATGGGGGACCAATGGTCACCGATTAGGTATTGTTTTCTATATAGAGGGAGCAAGTAGCTACAAGTAGTACAGTGGGCCTTTAAATAGTGTGTGTTGCTGAAATGTGAACAAAAGAAACCTGTGCGTAAAGACCACCTGCCTGTAAAGACCACTTTTCATGTTTCCCTTGAGCAGTCTTCATATACAGGTTTCACTGTAATATTGAAAAGGTGAAGAATTCTTACCCCTTCTGAGCTTCAGATCAACTTGCTGTGGTCTAACCTGGACTGCCTGGCCCTGAGGAGTGCTGCCAGCATTACTCAACGGAATATCCTAGCAACAGAAATATAACCATGGCAACAACTTTTGAATCTATGGCAACTTTTGTTTTACACCATCAATATCAGAAAATAGGGGGGGGGGGGGGGGGTAAGAGGACTTTTTTTTTTTTGGTCCCCAAAATCTGGCAATATATCTCCATAATTTGAAAATTTGGTCGATCGGTATTGGAAGGGGTAAGGTCTGTCATTTTTGGTCACCAATTACCACAATTTTTTTATTTTTTTATTTTTATATAAAAAAAAATGTAAAAAAACGCTTCGAGGGGTAATTTTATATGATTTTGTGAAAGAAACGTTATAATTTTGTATATATACAGTAAATATATCATACCGAAAAAAATTGCAGAGGGTGCTGTGCCCTCCCTGGGAAAATTCCGGGGGTGCTGCAGCACCCCCAGCACCCCCGCTTCCCAGGGCCAAGTTACAATCAGTTAATTTTTATGAAAGCAGGACAAAATAAGATAAACAAAATGATGACAGTATGAAGTAAGTTGGGTCAATAGCAAGAGAAAAATGAATATTTGAAATATGAAAATACATTTACCGGTAATACATTGGTACAACAATATAAACATTGATTGACATGTAGCAGCCAGAAAGGAAGTGACCCTTATATTAAGTGACCGACCTAAAAATATATAATTTGTAAAAGATATTAATACCAGATTACAAGGACATGAAAACATACAACGATACAGAAGGAAAAAATGCACAACACAGTGCCTGGCATATAATATTACAGATAAATGAATCAAAAGGTTTATAAAAGATTGATATCTTGCAAGAATAAATATGTAAAAACCTTTTTAAACAATGTGATCCCTTTTATCATCGAATCGTTATTGGTAAATTATGTGTACAAACATGTAACCTCATCCATTATTGGCGAGGTCTGACCAGGGCATTTAATAAGCAAATAATCACCCTTGGTGGAGGTGATGGGACAATTAAACTATCACTTCCGAGGCGATCTGGATGTAGCTAGATACATTTAGATCGCAGAGGAATTGATAGTTTGCCATCGCCTGAAACCAAAAGGTGATTATTTGCTTTATATTCCACATCAGAAACATTTCACTTCTTTCGTCATTTTAGAGCAACAAGTCATCAATTAACAGCTTGCAAACGGTGTACGATGCGTACAGTGCATGCAGTACTAGCGTACGTACACGCAACGTATACAATCTTCAGTGGAAGTGTGTCGCACTGTGTAGATAGTCTTCAGTGAAAGTGCGTTGCACTGTGTACAGATAGTACTACTATCTACACAGTGCAACAAACTTTTCTTCTCCCATCAATGATGGGCGAACTATCTTACATTACATGATTTACTTTTGACCAATCGTAGTGGAATATGTGAACGTGGAATATAATACAAGTTATTGCCTTACCATCTGAACGATCATAGTACTGTCTGGATCAACGATTTGTGAACATCCTCTCTGGCTCAGGCTGCTTGCTAAATCACACTGAGGGTTGCCTGTGTCATCTGTATAATTCTTTGAAATAGAAGAGATAAACAAAACTAAGATTTCAAGATTCAAACTAGAAGTGATACAATTTCCTTATTAAACCACACATCTACAGTAGAGGGTATATTACACATTAGATAATACAGTCAAACCTGCTTTTAGTAGCAAACACCTGTACCTGTCTATAAAGACCACATTTTTAATATCCCTTGAAAATAATTTCTTGTTGAAAGCTGTACTAAAGGAGCCTGTACACTATAATACATGTACATGTATGACTCATGGGTGCACAGGTGCGTCTCATATGATACCAAATATTACTAAATTATAACGGAATTATGATCATATTTTGACATAAAACATGATTTTATTTGATTTTTTGTTTGATTAAAGCTCTACATGTTAGGACTACCAGCTTGATAGAGTCATAAACTGAAGTAATACTTGTAGATGTAGATGTAGGTTGATAAGGTGTGTATGTGGCAAAATCCATGCAGCTTGGACTTTAATACCCACTTATTATTTTCTAACATTTTCAGCACGCTCTACATGTATGTACTAACAATATATGTATTTGTGAAAAAAGTCATGATGAACACAAGATTAAAAAGTTTACCTTATTTACAATTGGGCAGATTTGTCAATTTGGTGAATATAGCATACATGTACATCGATCCTTGTGTTGCATAGTGCATTCAATTTCAAGCTTTATATACATGTACATGTACATAGGATTATGATCAGCGGTTCGTTGGTGGTGAATGGGTGCAATTGACTAGAACCGATTGTTTTTTTTTAACTGCAATACATTATACAGGAAGAGTTACTCTTTGCATGTGTTGTCAGCTAAAACGAAAGACTTGCTGGTAGGTATTTCAGTGACACATTAGATTAGGGCCTACCAACATGTTTACATCAGCCTACTGGTCTTCTATTTTTTCTTCTTCAAAGAATTATATTTTTAGTAGAATACAGGGAATTTTCAGCCAAATCTTCCAAGAAAGCTGTCCAATTATGCAAGCTTAGATAACATGTTCATGTACATGTAGCAAATAAAGTACATGAAGTACAAGAAGGTCATTTGAGGAAATTCTTTGTATTCCCTACACATTTGTAAACCTGGGTGGAGAAAAGCAATTTAGTTTGCGTCTTAAGTTTCTGTAGGCATCAGTACTCTGGCTGAGACTTGAACTGTGAATCATTCGATCCACAGTCCGGTGACTTTTGCAATAAAAAAAGATGCGCTGTATTAAGAAGGCACCCTTTATATTTATAATACATGTCTTGTATCTCTGTGAATTATTTCAAGTTATTGAGGGGAAAATGAAGAAAAAAGGAATACATTAAAGAAATCCAGAAAATCTTCAAACTAGGTGTACAGTTGTACATATGTGTATAGTACTGTACACATATTATTTACCGTTTGTACATGTAGGGTATCCTTGAAGAAAAAAATTATGCATTTGAACATTCACACTTCTTTCTTCTTGAAGTCTGACACAGGTTCCAGGCACCTCTAATGAGACATACAGACACCATGTGTGTAACGAGGTATAAGGCACTGGCTTAATCCCATTCACACCAGCAAAATTCATTGTATACATATGAAGTACACAGCTAAATATCATTAGTACTTTGGGTATATTAATCTACATGTAAATGTAGACCAGTCTTTAGAGTTGCGATTGATCCCAATCAATCACAACTCCTCCATTCAAGTTTGCAGTCTCCTATCTCTTACATGTATGTACATTATAGTTGCGATTGATTTCAACTCTTTGTATACAGGGCCCAGACATCAAATAACGAAAATAACGAATACCAAGCCAAAGACAGGTTTAATTATTCTTTTAAAAAATGGGATTAAAAAGTGGGATTAAAAAATGGGGTCCATAGCCTGTGTCAATCTAATGTAACAAAAACTGCAATAACTGGCTAAGTTCGATCGCAAGAATGTGCTGGAATAACTAGTGATAGAAGTACGAGAAGTGCCCACAACATAAGCTGACAGTAAATATATGGTTGATCGTATATATACAGAGTCAATTATTTCCCAAGTTTTCATATATATAACGTTCCTTTCTACTATATTCATATTTTGTGTTACATGTATGTCTCTTTTGCACAACATAATTCCTTAATTTTGTTTCTATACATTTCAGCAATAGAAATGAATTGGGAAACTGTAAATAAAACCATAAGGTTCTGTCGAGGCAGTCCCTGTTATTAAAAGATACATACAAATTCTAACAATTGGCTATAAAAAATGTAACAATAACAAAACAGTGTACAAAACAAAGGAGACGTATTAACATGCAAAAATTATTATAGATTTAAAAACAGATGAATTTTTTTTTAGTTTTAGATTTAAAAGAGAAAGTAGTATCACAGATATCTCTGGGGAGAGAATTCCATATTTTCAGGCCAGTGTGTCTAAGAGTAAATCAAGAACTTGTTGATGGACATTTTTCAATAAAATAGTTATCATGATTTCTAGTATTATAATTATGGACATTTTCATATAAATTTTCTCCGGTGTGAATGGCAGGTCAGTCTGGTCTACGCATCAAGGAACTTTGTCTCTATGATCTCATTCTGTGACAGAGTCATTAGAAACGAGCCTTCAGCAGGGAATCTGGTTTGGCAATTGACTTTGATTAGGGAAGCACGATCGGAGCGTCTTGGCGATTCAATATCAAAGCCAGACAAAGTGACAACTATCTCTTTATTAAAGTTTACATGCATGCATCAGTACACACTTATTAGAAATACCCGATGTACATTTAGACTGTAAAAGTACACTGTGTATCATGAACCATCTTTGTCCTGTGTGTAACAATCTTACAATATTTTGTATCTCTATCCTACGTTATGATGTATTATTTCCTTTTATGAAGTGATGATGATGTGAAACGTGAAAAGATACATTAAACAATACTGAGTATCTCAAGTGCAACTAAACCATTTATATTTGGCAATACACTTTTGGTCCCAAAATATTAATATTTCATTTACAAAATTTGTGTTCTTTCAAAAGTTATATATTCTTTTATAAATTTACATATAATGAATTCTTGGCATTTTTGTGGGTGTTTGTACTATGGACTGTAATTGTGAAAAATCTTGTACTGTAATACTTGTGCATCATGTATTTCCAAAGTGGAGGCAATACATTACATGTAGCATTTACTGGAAATTAACACCTACATGTAACCAAAAATTACCTTCCGGCTATCACAATTCTTAACCACTTTATAATGAAATTTTCTTTGAAGTTGTCAATTCATGTGGAACCCTTATTTACATGTGTGCACTCAAATGAGAGCTGGCATAATCAAGACAAAAAGAAATACAGTGGCTGTCATCACACCATCCTGTAAACAGCCCACACCACACATTAGGCCTGCCTTCATCAGCTAGAGTTTGCCAAATAACCCGCTATTTTAACTATCCCGATCGAAAATTAGCCAGTCAATTTGCGTTTTCATTAGCCCGCAGTTGCAATTAGTGGGATATTTTGTCGAGAAAATATCCAGAGAAATATTGGTTGCGTTTCCAAAATATCCCGCTATTTCAGAAATAGCAGGCTAAATTTGCACCTGTCCAAGCTAGTTTATGATGAGCGTATCGGTCTGTTGAAGACGCAATTTCGAGCTTTGGGGTAATATCACAGGTCTGAAATTAGCGTATTTGGCAACGAGAGCTGTATTTGCACTCGTCTGAGCTAGTTTGTGATGATCGTATCGGTCTAGTGAAGACGCAATTGTGAGCTTCGGGATAATATCCCGAGTATGGAAATAGCGGGTTATTTTGCAACTCGAGCTGATGAAAACAGGCCTGCAGGGAACGGATGATGAATGCTTCATTGGGTGTGTCAATAAGATCAAATTAGGGAGCTCCGAATCGGCTCATTAGCGAAAAGAAACCTCAGAGTCAGATTGGAAGTTGACTCACAACTTCCTTTGAAACAAAGTCTAATTGCTATTTTATTCACATCCTGAATGTTCACCTAGCAGAGGTTGGAATGGAAGTTTGTTTTCTTAATAATTCTTTGCATTGTAATGAATTATAGCACATTGTTATAGATACGCATATTTCAGACACAATGCATTTTAGTTTGTGTTGGCGATATTTCAACAGGAAGTGTGGGTTATGGAGTATGAGTTTTAGATCCTTAGCTTGTTTACATACAATTTATATTAATTTCTTGGAAGTTTATTAGATCAAATAAAAATATTGAAAAAAGTAAATATATGATAACTTGATGAAGTATATTTGATATCAAAGTTAACATTTCTACATAATTTTCTGCATTGAACAATTCACTACTATTTCATATACCGGTACAAACTACATGAGTTTTGCATTGGTTGTGAGCGAAACAATAGCAACACATAATATTTACTTTTTCTGATGTTAATATAACAGAAGTGTAGCCTACAGTAGTATGGTTAGGAGTTTAGTATCCTTGATTTAAGATCATAATGAAATTCTTTTTTTGGAAGTTTCAAGAATTTCAATGAAAGGAAAAAATAATCATTGCACCTGATATTGTTTGCATTTGCAAGTTTGAGTGTTTTTTATTGCATTATTTATTATCATGTTACATATAATGGTTGGTAGAGTAAGCACTCTTTACAATGAACACCCCCACATGAGTTTGATTGAAAGTGAAAACTAGGGTTGTATGAGTGTTTATTTCAGCTCAGAAAAGCGGGCTTTTTTTCTCAGAAAATCATTGACAAATCTGTGAAAAGTATCCACTAAGTAATACAAACATAAGTATGTACTTGTAGATACATGTACTTTTTTTACATAGACTATCACAGAGTAACAGATAGGAATTTCAATTGCCTGGTTATACAAAGCAAGATAACTCTACTACATGTATAAATTGTTTGATGTATAATTGGTTTGATATTTTTCTCAGAAAATCATTATAGATCTGTGAAAGTATCGACAAACGTAAGTAAGTACTTGTAGATACTTTTGTACTAAGACTGAACCATTTATCACAGGGTAACAGATATGAATTTTAATCGCTTGGTTATATACAAATTAAGAAAAGTTAACTATAAATTGTTTGATGTACATGTATAATTGGTTTGATATTGATTTCTCATACTGATTGAAATTAATAAATGTCCTTATTTAATTGGATCAAACTCTCAACTTGAGACTTTCTGTTATGGGTTTCTGTTCAACTGAATATCACTAGAATACCGGTATCTATTTATTTATCGTCTGTATTTTTCAGCGGCTACTGAAATTATGCATGGGCTTGAACGCAGTGCATTTTAAAAAAGGCATGTGACTTTATAGTAGTTTTTCTACATTTACATTAAAAAAAGCAGATAACAGTATTATTTCATTATCATTGCGACATTTAATAACTGTTTAAAACTGGAAGTTGATCATGAAAAATGAATGTTTGAATTACAAATGTAGCTGACTATATCTGTGTATTTCAACTTAAAACATTTCTCGTAACTTCCTCCCCAATTAATATTTCCAAGCCGATCTGAATAATTATTGGATGATTAAAAAAATCGCACTATTTGCACAGAGTGTATGTTTACCATACATCCTTGTTTGTTTGTGTATTATTTTCAAGGTACATCAAACCAATGACCTTTGACCCTCTCTTGCATGCCGGTACTTACTAGTAATGTACACCAACCGCACGATGAGTCCAATGATATGCATTCTCCACACGTCTTTGCATCACTGCATGCACTAGAAGCTGAAAGACCAATTAGGGAATAAAATGGAGGAAAAGGAAGAAAAAATATCATATTTCATGATCTATTTGATTCAAATACAGGCATTAAGAGATTGAGAAAGTTGCTTTAATTGACTGACTGGCTGAATTTTTAGTCACCAACAATAACAATGTGTGTATTACAAAAATATGTGTTTGCAATGTGGTAAAGAAATACACAAAAAAAGCACAAAAACAATGATAAAAGCTGATAAATAGGACTAGAAAATGACACATTGTGCTAATCAAGCCTTGGCCCTCTACAAAATGTATAGCTGATAGAGGAAGATGATAACTTAAAGATAAACTTGAGTTCTGGTAAAAAAAGAAAATTAATTCTCACAGAATCTAACGAAACTTACACTGAATGTTCAAGATTACAAATAAATGCAGGGCTGCCAACCTTTGGAAAGAGTTTGGAGTGAGACATTGCGATGCGAGGGCGCGAAGCGCCCGAGGGGGGGATGGTGTGGAAGGGGGGTGTCCCCCCTTCCACGGTAGGGAGCTTTTACAATTTTGCAATTGAAATGGTGCAATCTGGTGCATACTTTAACCCTGATTCCACAAATACATAAGGCAGGATTCAAATAGTTCAATTGATTTCATGAAGTACACTGACCTTGAAAAAATACAAACTTCCACATTTGTAAGTGCATTATTCACAGACACAGTCACACTCTCAACACACTCTTTTTGGAAAAAAATTAAATCAAAATTTCGTTCTCAATAGAATACACAGAACATAGTTAATATAACTGCCATATCAATTATATACAAGCACCCTTCCGAAATCATTCTTACTCTCGTATAAACGATCGAAACCATGAATTTCAATATTTCAAGACAAGAGTTTAAACTCACCTGTACCGGCTGAAGCCTGAAGTACTGTACCATATGGCCGATCTGGTCGTATAGGGCTAAAGAGGACAGTCCAGGCCCATTATCCGATCGCAAACACTGAGCCATGCACCCGGGCCGGGCCGGGCTGGGGGCCGGGCGCGATGTAGAGCGATGACAGGCCATGGCATCGACACTCGCTTGTCGTGTCTCGCACAAAAACCCCGCTTCATAGTAAAGTGACGACGTCACTCGCACACGCAGGATAAGCCAATCGCAATTCACTATCTTGTCTTTGCGCGAAACCAATTTGCATTGATGGTTTAGCTTTGCGCATGTGTGGTTAAAAAAAATGTTGAAACTTTCGGCAGGGATATTGAATATCCGATATAATAGACATTTTTTTGTTTTTAGTTTCTATTTTCGGGGTTCAGCGTGAGAGTTCCTATGATCAGCGTGAGAGCTTGAGAATAGGGTGAATTGCGTGAGACTCACGCAGATTGCGTGAGAGTTGGCAGCCCTGTAAATGTCATGTGCCAAACAATTTTGGAAGAAAATGTATACTGGCTGAGTAATGAGCATAGAAAGACAAGGAAATCAGGGTAGTACTAGCCCTGACATATACACCTTTCTGTGTAAGTGATTGTTACTTTACCAAGACTCTGCCAAATTTATGATGAGTTTGATGACTCAAGAACCTTGCATTACACACCATTACTTACATGCTATATGATCAACTTTTCTGATCCATTACACACCTTTTCTTTCGAGTAATGAGCATAGAAAGACAAGGAAATCAGGGTAGTACTAGCCCTGACACCATGTGTGTTGTCCCATATACACCTTTCTGTGTAAGTGATTGTTACTTTACCAAGACTCTGCCAAATTTATGATGATTTTGATGACTCAAGAACCTTGCATTACACACCATTACTTACATGCTATATGATCAACTTTTCTGATCCAGTCCACACCTTTTCTTTCACAATGCAATCGCATTACCAGAACTCAAGTTTATCTTTAAATTGAATGGAATTGAATTTTATTTTCATATCTTCATTTTAAAAAACATGTACATATTTAAAGCATGACAAAAATATTCTAAAACAATAACAAGCAAGCAAATATACAATGAAAAAAAGATTGATGTAAATGTGGTGGGATCATAAAAAGTTTGGTACAACTTGTAAACATGATCCTATTAAGATACATGCATAAACAAAAGAGCACAGAGAATTCTAAATTAATAACCATATTCAAACTTTTTGTAAGAATATAAATATTTCATACCGTCTATTAAATGTGTACATTACAATTATATTCAGTGTATAAATGTGTTTGTAAATCTACACATGTAATGTTTCTATGGGGTATACCTGCAAACTATACACTGTAGTATTTCATCGGATGTATTAACCATTCTCTGATACGCACCCACCCTGCACCCCACCCAGCCCAACCCCGCCCCTTTCTCCTCTTCTGTCCCTCTCTTAAAGCTACAATGTACATAATGTACTACAACGTACATAGTACATACTTGTAATTACACATAAGCCCTACATACAAGTACTATAAACTCAGGTAGAAGGATGTACAACTAGGCCATTGAGCACACCATACAAGGATGTTGAAACCAATCCAACTCTTCTTTTTTTTTAAATCCCTTTTGTCAGTATTCAATAACAGGTATGAATAGAAAAAAAATATGCTGGTACGTGAATGATACAAACATCTGCATGAACATGTAAATTATTCATACCCATTGTGGATTTGATGCTTTCTGTGTTATCTAAACATGGACTGGTTGAATTGGGGAATTTGTTGAACACTTTTAGAAGTAAGCTTTGATATGTTACATTCCCACAAAAGATAATTTGGAACGAATCAATTTTTTCACATACACGATGTACTAACAAAATATAAAGTCTGCTTCTCTGATTTTTCTGCTTTCTTGGCGAGTAGTTCCCTATCGAGGTTGGATTCCCCTTTTACAGATTTCAATTGAACACAGGTTTAATGTTTTTTTGGCTCACTGCAGATACATGTACATGAACATGTTCGTAACTTAAAACTTTTATTGAGTTTTTATTGATCAGAAGATTTAATTATGTTTGATTTTAATGTGATGTTCATACAAGTGAAATATCTCTGTATGGAGGATATGAGTGATCAAGTTTTCCCTATTATTTTGATTGCAATCATTCAAAATGGGGATTTTCATACATTATTTGTACTGTATGCCCATACTATGTACATGTACACATGTACGTGAAACCTGCCAATATTAAAGAAGCCCCTGATCTTGAATGTGCTTGCTTCCCAATAAAGTTTCTCTTTAAAGTACAAAGGTATAAGTAAAGAAACAAATGTTTTCAAACTCCAATAATTGAACCAACAGAGTATTTCGAATATAAACCCTTCAAAAAAGTTCAGCAATTCAAGTTTTAGCGTTTATATATATCTTTTGTTATTGTATTATCATATTGATGTTGGTATTATTGGAAATCCTGTTTATTCCCCTTTACAATGATGCCCCATTTTGGTAATGATTATCTAATCATGGAATGAGCAGTACACCTAAATATAGGGCAAAGTCAAAAATGAAATGTTGCAAAATGCATTGTTATTGTCAATAGTGAATCCCTTATTCAGTAATACTGCTATTGACAATCCAGAGCTGTCACAACCTTCCTGCTGGCATCAGGTAGGTGACAATACATACATACTGTACGTAAACAGTGTTCCATTTTTTGTGCCTGCATGTTAGCCGAAACCTTGCCCCTTATACACTGTACAGTGTGTCCTAGAAAAAAACGAAACCGAGAATTATCAATGTTTTATCATAACTTAATCACAATTATAATTAATAAATGACACATATCGTTCCTGTTTTCACGAAGTGACGGTAGTGAGGAAAATATGCACGCAAATTGTATGCGATTTTCATTCACTACCGTCACTTCGTGAAAATAGGGACGATATTTGTAAAGCGTAGATCCTCTTCTTTCATTTGATTCAAGACTTTGAAACTGGCTGTCTGCCCTAACAACAAAGCAGATGAAAGACTTCATACATGGCTGATCATCAACAATACTTTATAAATATGTGTCATTTATTAATTACAAATGTGATTAAGTTATGATTAAACATTGATAATTCTCGGTTTTGTTTTTTCTGGGACGCATTGTATATCTCTCCTTCCCATCTCTGCTAATGCTAGCCTATCAGGATATGAAACATTTCCAGCCAGCCATAATACAGGTATCGCGCAGCGCCTGGTTGATGGCGTTACATGTCCGCACTCTAGAGGGGGCTTCGGAAGGGAACGTTGCCAGTGTGTACATGTAGGTACATGTACTCCTACGCATGGTCTGGGTGCCGGTGGTGTAACTGTAAAGAGTTATTAATAGACAGGAACCAAAAATCCTGCAAACTCATTTGCGAATCTCGTACTGTCATAGGCAATATGTCTATGCTGCAATGTTGAACCACAGTAGAGGCCAACATACATGCATGTACATGAATGTATACACGGAAGGAGGTTTAGCAAGCTTTTCAATCAATTTCATCCATGACATCCCCACTACAACAACGGCATTCAAAAAAGCTGCTGAACTTTGAGGCCTTCAATATCTCACATAAAAACTGCCATATGTACTTGTCCAATGTACTTGATTGATTGATTTTTATTCGACAAGCTTCCAACATACAACAATATACAATAATAACAGATCAAAAATAAGTCAGCTTGAACAGGATAACCCACGAAAGCTCAAGAGCTTATTTCCAGTGGGGTCCCTTACAGACATGTATAAAATTAATAAGTTAAAATAGTAATATTTACAGACAGATAAGAAAATTAAAAGAACTACTTATTAAAGATAATAATAATAATAACAACATTAAACTGATGATAGAAATGATATTAAGTACAAGAAGAAAAAGAAGAAGGAGAAGAAAAAGAAGAAGGAGAAGAAGAAAAAGAGGAGAAGAAGAAAAAGAGGAGAAGGAAGAAGAGGAAAATAATGATGAATTTGTAGAATTTCTATAACGTACGAAAACATAAGTATATACAACATGAAAAGGTATGAACCGACAGAAGAATAAAAATTTCAATCATATAACATGTCATTCACTTCTCTTCTCTGACTGTCAAGTATTAGGTATTCCTTTAATTTCCTCTTAAAATGATCATAGTTTCCTATTTCTTTTACACCATTGGGAAGGGAATTCCAATGTTTTATGGCATTGTAATAAAACGAATTTCCAATACTACCTACTCTTTCTGGTAAGTTAAAGTTGAATCGTCTATTTCTTGTATTATAATCATGTACGTCAGTAACAAGATCGAAGTTGGATCGAATATAATGATTCGACCTAGTATGATATATTTTATGCACGTGATGCAATGCGAGTTGTTTTGATCTTTGGTCGACTTCAAGAAAACCAGCTTTAGAAAGTTCGCTGTAGCCAACATGAGTTCTTGGACCAGAACAGTTGATAAATCTCACCATTTTGTTCTGTATAATCTTCAACTTCTTTTGATCTGACTTGTTTATGTTACTATACCATGCAGGGTTAGCATAGTCAAATAAACATTGAATAAGAGCAAAACAGAGTGTACGTCTTGCTTTTAAATCCATACAACTTTGATATCTGTACAAAAATTTCAGACGAGAATTTGCTTTTTTTACAACTGATTCTACTAAAGATGAAAATGAAATTGCGCTAGCCAACTCAATGCCTAAATACTTCACAGACTCTTTTCTCTTGATTGCTTGATTATTGTGTGTCACTTTGAATTCAAATGACTTTTTAGAACTTCTTTTAGAACAAAATAAAATGCTTTCTGTTTTTCCCAAGTGTAAAGAAAGCTTATTATCAGTCATCCAATCGACACACGTAGACAGCTGTTCACTGAGCTTTTCCTCAATATATTTAGGATCAGGATTTGAATAGAGTAGTACGCTGTCATCTGCGTACAATAATAGTTTGAAGTCTTTTATACAAATACACATATCATTTATATAACTTGAAAATAGAATTGGGCCTAAAATGCTTCCCTGAGGAACACCGCCTGTTATAGGCATTAGTTTGGAACGAATATCATGAATGGCCACTACTTGGTGCCGATTAGATAAGTAGGATCTGAACCAATCTAAACTTGCCTTAGCAAAACCCATTAGTTGTAACTTCTTCAATAAGACGCAATGATTAACTGTATCAAAAGCTTTTTGCAGATCAAGGAGCACCATACCAACAAAGCGCCCTTGGGAAGTTTCTCTCCTCAAATAATCAGTCAAATGAATTAGACATGTTTCAGTCGAATAATCATGTCAAAAACCAGATTGAAATTCATAAATTATATCATTTTCTTTGAAGTATCTTTCAATTTGAACACAGACCGATTTTTCTAGAATCTTTGATGCTACGCTTAAAACACTAATAGGTCTATAGTTGCTAACATCAGTTTTATCTTTCTTTTTATAAAGTGGAGTCACTTTTGCTATTTTCATATCTTCTGGAAAAGTACTCGTCAAGATAGATAGGTTCATTAAGTAACTTAGAGGCTTAAATAAAACCTTCGCACCATCTTTTAGAAATTTAGCTGGAATCAAGTCTAACCCAGTACTTTTTGATACATTCAACTTACGTAACTCTTTGAAAACAAATTGTTCACTGATTGGTAATAACTCGAAGCTGTTTTCATGTTCACCTTTTCTTTCGTAAAAGTCACGAATACAATCATTGTCTGCGCTGAAAAAGTCTTTGGAAGGGGGGAGTTTGTCTACTAATTTGGCAGCCACATTTGTGAAATGAGAATTGAATTCATCAGCGATGGCCATCTTATCATGACATAATTCCCCATCAATTTTAATGACAGATTCTTGTTCTTTTCGCTTCTTATTTTTCAATCCTAAGCTTTTTAGATTCTGCCAAAGTTTTTTCGAATCTTGTTTATTTTCTTCTATCTTGTTTTGTAAGTAATCGAGTTTAGCCTTTTTCACCTCTCTTTGGACCATATTTCTTAATACTCTGTATCTTTTATAGAGCTTCTCATCTTTTGCTCTTTTCCTCCATTTTTTGTATACTATATTTCTCTCTTGAATTAGGGAAAGAATATCTTTAGTCACCCAAGTTTCTGATCTTTGTTTTATTCTTATCCGTTTCAGTGGCGCTATCATATTCAAATTTGAGATAAAAACATGTTGAAATATTGACCATGCCTCATTTACATCTGTACAGTCAGTTATTCGTGACCAATCAACAACAGATAGTTGAAGATTGAAAGACTCTTCTGTATATTTTTTCATGGATCTGATATCATTAGTCCTGTGATGACCTATAGCCAGTCTAACATTTTTCCGTGTACAGAAAGTAAAATAATGGTCGCTAATACCTAGATCAATGACACCACTTTGACTTATTTTATTTTGTTTGGTACAACCAACATGATCCAATAGAGAAGAACATGTAGGTGTAACGCGTGTTGCCTCTTTAATGAGTTGACTAAACCCATGAAGACTCAACAAGTCAATATATTTTTTAGCCAGTAGCGATTTGCGAAGAAGACAAATATTCATGTCTCCTAAAAGAATTATTTCGTCATCCTTCTTTAATGTATCAAGAATATTGGACAATTTCTCGATAAACAAATTGTTTTTCGGAGGTCGATACAGAACACCAACAACAATTGGTTTTGATCTT
This sequence comes from Strongylocentrotus droebachiensis, assembly GCA_035222895.1. Lineage (NCBI taxonomy): Eukaryota > Metazoa > Echinodermata > Echinoidea > Camarodonta > Strongylocentrotidae > Strongylocentrotus > Strongylocentrotus droebachiensis. The sequence continues at coordinate 17,981 of JAVYIG010008771.1, read as the reverse complement.
GGTATAAGCAAATTTATCCACAGGGATTCCGTATCTCCAGTACTTATAGCATCCATAATATTAAATGCAATATCATTTCTGATATAGAAACATACACCACCTCCAGAGCCAGAGGATCGATCATTGGCGTATGATTTTATATCCGTCTATTTCAATTTCTTCATCATTAATGGAATTGTTTAACCATGTTTCAGTGAAAGCAATAATAGACAGCCTTTTTCTTTTAAAAAGAATTCTAAATTCCGATATCTTGTTTAGAATAGACCTCACATTAAGGTGTAAAAAATGAAGACCTTTAGCTTTAAACTTTTCTTCAAATTCTTGATAAAGAGAAGTGTTTTCATCTCTGAGGTTTGGCTGAATTACTCTTGCTATCGCTTGCTTTTCAGGTGTAACGCGCGTTATCTTAAAATAGTTTTCTTTTAGTCTATCCTCGTTTTGGCTTTCTATCTCTATACAATCGTCATTAAATAATGAGTCACAAAAAGATGGCAGACAACATGTAAAACAATTCCACTTCTCATCAGGGCATTCATAATATAATCTGCGGTACTCTGAAAAACTGATAGCTTGACAATTAGTGTGAAACCATTTTTTACAAGAAGAACACAGAAGGCCGTGTTGATTACATTTGACTGGCTTATATCACAGTTCCCACAAGGGAACTTATATTTTCGACCGTCAACTATAATTTTCGGATCATCACTAGATTTTGTCAAACTTTCACTTAATTCAATACCCTTCTTACAAATTGAAGATATTTCGCCCAGTCTTTCATGTCCACCTTGGATGGTCTGAAGGCTGGTTTCGGTCGTGACCTCTGATCGACTGCACTGAAATCCAAAGATCTCCCAGAAACAGATTCGGCGTAGGACTTTACGGGGCTGCTTTTTTCCTCATCAGAATGAAGACTCTGGTTTTCTCGGTAGATGGCTTGATGCCGCCTTGCTCCAGGTCCACTGCCTGTAACTTGATCGGACGACCGTTGGGTCCAGCCATGGTCTCGTGTTGTCGGTTGGTCAGCACTGTTGATGAGGCGTTTCAGGTTGCCTGCCAAGATTCGTTGACCGGCTCTGTTGAGGTGAACGCCATCACGCCCGAGATGCTGCTCGCTGATATCATTGTTGATGATGAGGCCCCATCTGTTCTCGCTGGCTGCCAACTCCATCAGATAGTTGATCTCATCAACCCGCTTCTTGTCCGCTTCACTCTCCCATCTACGATGGATGATCGTAGAGACTGAGACGTTAAACCCCTCGGCAGCAACAGACTTGCCGAGGTCTGTGATTTGGTGGCAAACTTCACCAGCACCCTCAGAGATGTTGTTGGTGCCAGCGTGGATGATCAGTTCTCCCCCTGGCTTGAGAAACTCGCAAGGTGAAGAGGTGAAGATGTCTCTCACTTTTGCACCGGGAAAAGAGACGCACCTCACGATTTTGCTGCGGGAGAGATGTCTTCCGTCGATGTGTTTTATCATGGAATCACCGACCACAACTACATCTCGTTTGTTGCGGATCACACTATGTCGGTGGCGGTATCCCTCCATCTGCTCATGGTATGGTGGTGAAGTAGAAGTAGTACTAGTAGGTGTTGACAAAGATCGGCCTGAGCTGTCATCAGTTGCGTAGCTGTCAACAGTTGCGTCGCTGTCATCAGTTGCGTCATCAGAGATAACTTCAGGATGGGTGATGTTGGTTTTGGAGAACAACTTCAGGTGCTTGGCCTTGTATTCATGAAGTTGATCTTTCATTTTCATTGGCATTGATACACTGTTGTCTGAGTCGGTTTTCTCGGATAATAGTTCAAACCGGTTATGGGTAGGAATTGTCGGGAAATATTTGGTGGTAGGCATAGATACTTGTTGGTGTGCCCTCAGATTCCCTTGCTCCTTCTCCTTCTCCTTCTCCTTCTCCGTCTCCTTCTCCTTCTCCTTCTCCCTTGCACTACATCCTGACTTATGGATCCTGCTGAGTATCGTCGTAGAAGTAGAAGTAGAAGTATGCTGTTCGAATAGATTGTTGAACTTCTTCTCGATATTATCTAGCCTACTATTCAAGCCTTTCATTTCACTCAGTACATTATGCAGTAGTTGTCGGCAGTCTGCGTCATCATTGAAGACTTCATCTGGCTTTTCATGTTTATCTTCATCTACATCACCAGCGGCATTGGTGTTCCTTATTTCGTCTAGGCCTACTGCATTTTCTAGTCTTTCAAGAAGGATCGCCTTTACTCCGTTTGTATGCATACCTCTTTTCTGTAACTCAGCACGTAGTTGCTTCACGCGGAGTCCACGTAAATTTGTTGGCAAAGTTTCCATGGTTACGTTGCTGCGTTGGTATCTGCTGGTCCTTTGCGTAACTTAACTAGTATGGCGCAATATTTTGCGCACAATTGTTTTGATGCTACGCAGAGTGTTCAAATTTGAAATATAAATTCGCTAAAAAACTGGATTAAAATTGACGAAAAACGAATATATCTCGGAAATTGTTCACATACCGTCGAAAAGAGTGAAATGTCCACAATCACAGGAAAATTTCCAAGACGTAGATGTATAACAGTCAAAAGAAAGTGCACTATAAACGCACAAAATATGGGAATTTACGGAGCACCACAAACACACGTCTGCCTCTGTCAGAATAATAATAATAATAGTATATGAAGCAACAAGGAGTTTCATTTGTAATGCCTCTGAATCCCATCAAAATGAACAGAACAAACTTTGAAAAAATGTCTCCATGATTATTTGAGGATGGACTATAGTTTTCTATTATTTGAACTGTAACATGTACCAGTACTACTCAATAAAGCTCATTTAGTACTTTATAACACTGAAAGATTTGTAGCAAAGTGGGATTTTATCACACTTGCGAATCACTGTACTATATGTGTTATTTTGCATGCAGCTGCACTTTTCATGCACTTGACAGATTCCTATCTGAATTGTTATAAAACCAATCAAAACTAGCGCTGATATTAAATATAATGGATCATCGAAACCTATATTGTATCACAAACACAATGCCCACGTACAATGTACATTCATTTGAAAGAAGCACTTTCACTTGATGTCTTAAAAAACTTCTTGTTAACTGATAGAGTTTGTGAGTACAACATTTTAAAGAGAAGGTTGAGTTCTGGGAAGACGTGAAAACTAATTTGTGAGTGTTATCATTGTATTGTATTATGCAAGTGTGGAAGAACATCAGATACAAAATGTTCACTGAAAAGCATGGCTCTTCAAATGCCTATAATATTCTAAATATGGCATGTAATATGCTACACATACATGTAGTCTGGCAGAATTCTTGTGTAATACCTTCAAACCTGTCTATAGTGATCGCCCAAGGGAAATAAAATGTAGTCTTTGTAGACAGGTGGTCACTATTTAAGTAGGTTTGACTGTATAAAGATAGGACATCTCAGCCCCATAGCTTCATATATATACCGGTGGTAAGTATAAATACCCTGAGGATATTTTGTATGAACAGGTCTACCATTTCCCCTGAGTCTTGTACAAAGTCAGTTCTCACTCAGTTTCCAACAAGTTAAATATTGTTCAGCAGTTAGACAGACTGGTTGATATCGAATGTATTTAGGAAGACCGGTAACCACATCTGAGGGTCAAGCAACGTTTACTTACACGTTTGAGCATACGTCCTGTACAGCTGGCCCGCGCTGAACGCTATCGTCAGAACAAGTAGGCACTTCCACGCCATGCCTGGTCCCTGTGAGTTGTGTAGGGATCTGTAGATAGGAACGAAAAGAGAGGGAGCGTTCGATATGAGCTTCGAGGCAGAGAGGAAGTGAGATTGACTGGAAATTAGGGAGAGATAGAGAGAGGGCTTTAAAATTAAATTAGGGGTGCTGTATTGTAGAGCAGTAGAGAGACGGTGTTCACTATATAGATACATCAGCATCACAAGTATATTTCATGACTCATGGAATTATGAAGAACTCCATACTTTATATAGACCTACACTGCATGATTTCCTCTTATAAGTGTATTGCAGTCTACATACCAAACTCTCCCTACTTCACAAGTATAGTTAAGAAAAACTTAAGATATTATCAATATCATATTCAATTTTTTGTTACCAGCAATTAAGTATGAAAGTAGCAGTTTGATAATTACCAGTAACGAAACCAAATCTACACTGAACGATATCTTCAACTAAATGTACAAGTATTGCATTCTTTGGAACTAAACTCTCTCTACTACACAAGTAGGAGTTTACCGTAATATTATCAATACCGGTATAACATTCAATTTTTGCCAGCAATTTAGTATGAAAGAAACAGTTTGATAATTACGGTAACAAAACCAAATAAATTTTATGTTAGAATGCTGCTCTCAGATATGATTGCAAATTTTACCATTATCCCATTCTGCAAACTTACAAAAATGTCAAAGTTATTACATGTACAGCACACATTTTCACACCCAACGCATGCCAACAAAAATGTAAATGAATACTACATGTACTGTATGTATATACCGGTATGCAGTATGCCCCATGTTGAATTTTATCAAACTGTATTTGCTGTCAATGAAATGGACGTATGTTCCAATTCGGTTTCCTGTGTGAGGCATCCCTGTCCTAAGGGAGGTACATGTATTCGTGTATGCATGCACATGAACATGTAGGCCATCTTGTGTAGAATGTACATGCAGCAAGCACAGGGATATCAAAGTATGACATACTTGTAAAGAGAGTGTTTGTCTACATTTATCTGTTAGTCTACATTTATCTGTTAGTCTATATGTACATGAATGTAGATCAACACAATTTTGAATGTACTCTCTTTCTCTCTCTCTCTCTTAAGAACTGTGATTTATTTATTTATTTATTTCCGCATGGTTTAACATCACATAGTATGATCATGACCATCATGGTAGTAAACACTACATGTAGATTACAATCATTATACAAAGTGGTAGAAGCAGTTAAAGGGATCTGGTAACTTTGTCTCAGATTCTGAAACAAAATCCTGGATTTAGCTCATGCTGCAATGATAATTATAAACCTTTAGGTCAGTCAGGAATCCCTTGACTTTTACGAGCCAATTGCCTGTCTGATTATCAAGATATTTGAGACAACACAAGAAAACACGTAGGGCCATGCATCTTATTAACTTAAGAGTGGAAACATTGTTAAACAATACACATGTAGAATTTGTAGATCAACGTAATTCTGAATACATTGTACTCTCTCTCTCTCTCATTTGAACTATGATATTATAAGTACCGCTAACTAATGATAATATATATATAGAATATTCATAAAGCACTAGAGACAGACAGTGTGAGAAGTCTATGTCAAACCCACAGTCAGCGAATTCTGGAAAGTTTGGCCCACAGCCACAGACCAAGAAATTGAGGATGAGTATGAATCACGGTGTCTGATTGCACTTTTCCAAGATGCAATCATTGTGTTGATGACTTATCCTCCTGCACAGACTGAGTAACTTGAATCAGATCATGCTAAATTCATTCATGATTGACAAAGATCTATCAAGAGGCTAACATAATGTAATGTCCTTATCTGTTTGAAGCTACATGTAGAACGACATGTAGAAGGGCTCATAACTCTTAGAATGTAACAGAGTTATTAACACCCTTCTGGCTTTGAACAGACATCATAATTAATATTGTGTGTGAACACTGCTTTTCTACACTTAGGCCTGCAAAACAATGAACATGAATCCTGTTTTTTATTTGATTTTTTAACATTTGATTTTTTTTTTTGTGTGTAATATAAGCCCGTTGTCAGAGAATCTTTGGCCTGAACAGACGTCATAATATTGTGAAAACTGCTATTCTGCACTTCATTAGGCCCACAGTGCATGAACAATTTGTTGTTGTTGTGTGTGTGTGTGTGTGTGTAAGAGAAGCCGGGAGCCCTTTGTCTGAGAATCTTTGGTCTGTAATATAACCATGCCTGACAGACAAAATGATGATGAGAATGATTCATGCTACCTTGATTATGACTGGTCTTTCTGGACAATACAGAGAAACTTGAATAACATGCCAACTTCACTCTGGATTGACTACATACAGTGAACAACTACCCATGAATAATTCATATCATTACCAAGTTCTGTAATTTCTTATGAAAAAAGTATGTGAAAAATTGGTTCGTCCCCGTTTATGTTTCTTGAGAATGTGACACATTAAAGCTTTACATATAAACAAAGGGCCTCATTCAACCAGTCCACCTTTCATTCTTGAGTTACTGGAAAAAAACAAGAAAAAAAACCATCAAATTTAAAAGGGGTATGAATATTAAGTTTATAGTCTTGATTATATTTAACTTCATTTCCCAATAATGTGAACACTGCTCACTCAAAAACCAACTACACACATGTACATGTATCAATGTCACCAAATATTTGGCCCATGACTGCATCAGACAGCCCAATAGATGAGGAGTATGAATCATGGTATCTGATTGCACTTTTCCAAGATACATTCAGCCATGTGTGAGGTCTGATCCTCCTACACTGTACCTGCCACAGGGGTGGGTGGACAAAGACGCTAGATACCAAGCTTCAAACTTTTATTACCTTGTAGTCACTTTCCAAATAAGTTGTAAACAATATTCAAGAAGAATTTCAATCAGGTGCTGGCGCTTGTTCAGAAACGTATCCAAAATTTGACTTGTAACTCCGGCGTGGAGTTAATAAAACAATACTAGTGCATAGCGATGGTGGGTTGCGGGCGGGCGGGCGCGCGTCTGTGTGAAGTTATCTACCGTAATGAGGATCTGAGACATTATTGGATTGTGCAGCGGTGTGCCGTGAAACCTGTGAAAAAGTGTATACTAATATCAACGTTTAATCCAAAAAATATTCCAAAAATAACAAGAAAATTGACACGTAACAGGTAATAAACATTACCACATTACGACTTTTATCTCATGATCTTTATTTGGACATTTAATGAATATCTACTTCATTTTGGGTATGTTTTAGTAGGGTATCTCCACGCCGGAGTTACAGGTCAAATTTTGGATACGTTTCTGAACAAGTGCCCAGGTGCTTTGTAAGCGATTACATTAAGATGTTGCTGTGAGAAAATATGTCATTTTCAAGGTACAGTGTAGTAATTTCTCCCCAGTATCTGAGCCATTCTCATTTAAAAGTTCATGTTATAGGCCAACATGTGTATGTATAGTTAACAAATTAGTCACAGTATAGCGCTCAGAGCTGTAAATACATGTCTTTCAAAAGTTTAAATATTTATTCTAAAAAGTACATGTACAGTGTATACTGTACATTAATTTGTTTGACGTTAGCCATGCACTTTAAGAAACAGGAGAGACGAATACAATTACTGCACCCTTTTCTAAACTACCCTCCTACTTTCCATCGCACAACAATACGTTATGTACCATTTATCACGAACCAATCATTTTCTTTTGAAACATTCATTGCCTTGTGAATTACAGAAGACTGAACTCAAATAAGACTGAACTCAAATCAGCATGAAACCCTGTTTGAAAGTTCAAGTCAATAATATGGACTGAAAAGTGTCCCATCGATAAGTAGTTTTGAACTGACAGGTTAGGCGAAGAAAAGAGAGGTCTAAACTACCTTCCTACTTTCCATCATACCGTTATGTACTGTACCATTTATCACGAACCAATCATTTTCTTTTGAAACATTCATTGCCTTGCGAATTACAGAAAACTGAACTCAAATCAGCATGAAACCCCCGTTTGAAAGTTCAAGTCAATAATATGGACTGAAAAGTGTCCCATTGATAAGTAGTTTTCAACTGACAGGTTAGGCAAAGAAAAGACAGGTCATGGAAAGAAAAGAGAGGTCAAAAGGATATGTCATTCTGATTTGGGCAAGAGTCAATATTTTCCTCCCTGACACCAGGAAAATATAAGCCTCCAATGGGGTCATTCCCACTCAACAATCTGGCATTTCTGAACTATTTTAGACTGACAAAAAACAAATTGTCCGAATTATTATAAACAAATCAATGAAATACAGCAACAAATACACTAACGTAATGAGCTTCTTTCAAAAATAATGGTTGGCTGGAGAAAAAATGTTTCCGCACATGTATGCATCCACATGAATATTGCACATTACTGTACATGTACACACAATATACATGGTACATGACTTTAAATTGTACAATTCATTTCCTCAATAAACACACAAAGGAAAAATAATGACACCTCTCATTCAATGCAATATATTTTTCTGAAATTTGTCTGATTCATATTAGTTTGTGAACTTTTTGTGTTTGTTGTTTTTATTTTTTGTGTTGTTTGTCCCATACACTTTGTCAAAAGAAATTGTCTGGGATTTCATCTGAAATTTTGGTAGAGCTGTGCATTAATCTTCCACAGGTAAATCTTGCAAGGATATTTTTCTCAACGTTTTACAGAAGTGGGAACAGCATTTATTTAACATTCTCAAGAGCCTCTCCAACCTCTCCATTGTCGTTCTAAAAGCCATTCATTGGCAAAATTTATGATTTCAAGAACTTCACAAGCCGTTTGGATTGGAAAAGGAGGGAAAAAAAAGAACACTTTCTGCCTCCAGCTCAAGTACGTTTGCTTTCCTGTCAAATAGCACAAGGGCATTGAGAGTACAACAATAGGCATTTTACCAGCGTTGGGCAGGAAATAAAACGTAAAACCAAAGGCTCTGCTCGACTTCCTGGGGAAGAATACGAACCCTGCCTTCGTTCAGCCTACCAAAATTTATCGTATAGCTGAACGAGAATAACCAGGGCTCAACATTAACAGGCACCCAGGAAACTTGGGCGCTTAAAATCTAAGTCCGGGTAAATCTGGAGTCCCCAAAATTTCAAACTTTTTACATCAAGGGCTCCTTCCTGCATGAAGACTCTACACATTTAAATTTGGACCCCCTCCAAAAGGAAGTTAACGTGGAGCCCTGCGATAAGTCATCAATTTAAATTCTGGTCTGAACGGCGTATCAAATGATATCATATAACCTTAATAAGGTCACATAGCGAAATGCATGTTTGAGCATCGTTTCGAACAAAAACTCATCAAGAATCAGGGTCCCATAGTAGTGTGAAAGTTGCATCATACAAACATTTTATATCTGGGCGTGACTTGTCATATTAAAGCAAGCACTGATGATTGGGCAGCTGTGATGTCAAGTGACATCTTCAAAAAGTTTCTTTATTCGATGTAGAAGATGTTTTCTAGTCTGAACACTCCTTTTGCTATTCTTTATACATAGTATTACTTGAACATACAACGTTTTTCATACAAGTTCAGTATAAATTTCCTGTACCTGTACCTACAATGTAGTCTGAACAGGGCTGAAGTGTTTTTCTGGTCCGTGAACTAAAAATATAACAGTCCGGGTTTGACAAATTATTTCTTAGTGCAGCTTTTGTTTCTTCTCAAAGCAACACAAATTTATTCAGAAGATAACTACACAATACACATACTGTGTAGATTATAATTCAAAATGTCCAGGTATACTGTATGTACTAGTATGCATACTGTGCATGCACATGTACAACTGTATATGATGTGGTACATTTGTAAGTTTTGTGATGTACAAAAGCAGAACAATAGAACCATATTTAGAACAAAACATATTTTCATTGTCTTCTCTACTTCGACAGGCACAGTCAGTGTAGATATACTTGTAGGCCTACTGTACACTGCAATCATATTGTATTTTGTCAATTTTTACTATCATCATAACAGCAGTTTTATGTTGTATCATAACTGACAGGAACAGAATTCCTCATTTTATGGAGAAAAAAAAACGATTTGGGTTGACTGATATGCACTGAAAATAGGAGCAATGACAATGCCTTCATTTGCCATGTTTACCACAATATAATTTAATCCAATTGTTTGTGACACTTGAGCTCTGTCTGCGGTCATATTTTTAGTTTTGTGTGACAGCTTCCCTGGCATGCATGACTCTCCCTTTGTGTTCTGTTAATACTAGCCATGTCCGCACGGCATCGTCACAGTTTAAATGTTTGCGAAACGTCAAAGGTCCTACGCAACAACTCTATAATGACATGGATTAACATTATCAATTTTGACACCGAAATGATTCCTTGAATTTCTTTAATTTCACCCTGACCAAGTAGTCTTTGAGCCAAATTGAGGTCAATTGTAACTGAAAGCTGGCAACAAGACCTTAAAGGGAAAGTCCACCTTTATATCATGGTAGGTTCAATAGAAGCAGAAAAATGATACAAATTCAGGTTAGTGAAAGTTTGAGCAAAAATCGCTTGAAAATATAAAACAAGTTGTTAAAGGGAAAGTCCACCCCCAAAATAAGTTTGTTTCGATAGAGGCAGAATAATAAGAAAATCAGGTGAGTGAAAGTTTGAGCAAATTCTGAATGAAAATAAGAAAGTTATGAATTATTGAAGTTGTGATCAATCAAATACAAATTGGCAACTCTGTGACTTATTATACGAGCTCTCCTTCATTTGCTTTGTGCATAATATTCCATAAAATCATGTTTTCTTCGTTATTGATGACGTAATATATATTTGTTCCTTGCAGGGGGAGTATAGAAACATATTTGCAATTGTATGGTTGAAATTTTTCTTGAGGGAAAATGAAAATTTTAGATTTGTTTAGTACTAAGCAAATGGAAGTTGAGCTCGCATTTTACGTCATAGAGTTGCCAATTTGTGTTTGATTGATCACAACTTAAAAAATCCTAACTTCCTTATTTTTAATCGGAATTTGCTCAAACTTTCACTGACTTGTTTCTCTCATTTTTCTACTCCTATTAAAACTAACTTAATTTCAGGGTGGACTTCCCCTTTAATTGTTGAAGGTGCAATCAATCACACACAAATTGGCAACTCTGTGATGTATTTTGCAAGCTCCCCTCCCATTTGCCCTGTACCAAAAACTTCAAAAATACCTCGAAACCACAAGCAAAGTGGACTCTTGTGTGAACCTAGAGCTGTATGTTGAAGCCTAAAGTGAAGTAGTTATGTCAACAACCAACCACATGTTGTTTTCAATATCTTTGGAGGCAGCTACTTAGAAGGGAAACTAAAGTATGAATCATATTCATTGAAAAACAACATACCACACAAATTGCACATACATGTACAGTTAACAAAAAAATAACAACTATTAATATTCATACCCTCACCAAGTTTGATCATTTTTGAAGTATGTGAACAATTGATTTGTTATTTTTGTCTCTTGAAAATGTAAAATATGAAAGCTTAGGACTACATCTGAAAGTATTCCATGTACAAAGGCCCTTACATGTATATCAACCAGTTTACCCTTCGTTCTTCTCGAGTTTCAAAAAGCACAAAAACCATCCAATTTAAAGGGGTATGAATAATTGGGTTGTTATTTTAACTGTATACACTGTACATGCACCGTATTTCAAACAAAAAAAGAAGAGACAAACTGAAGGCCTACAGGAAGCCTGTAGCAGGTGTCAATGTAAATGTAATGTGTTTCGTCAAGTCTACTGTAAAGGCTAGAACTGCATTATATGAATTACACAAGTGAAATTCTGAAAGACAGATCACTTGCATTAAAATGGCAATCCAACCCCTGTAGTAAGTTCATTTGAATGAAAGCAGAAAAATAAAATAAACAGAATGGAGAATGTTTGAAATAGATTGGACCAATACTAAGAAAGTTATGAATGTTTGCAATATGAGATCTCTAAGTCTACACAAATTTCAAAGCAGTTGGGTCAGTGGGTTGTGATGTTGTCGCAGCCAACTCTACCATTTGTTGTTTAAAAACTTTCATTCATTTCTGTTTTTCTCCCCAAGTGTTTTCTCCCTTGGAGCACTATTCAATATTACTGGATATTGGATAACATACTATTGCAGGTCCTCCCCCAAAAAAAAGCTTACGATTCATACGTCTTTGAAAACAAATTTCCCTTCAAAGAAAGAAAAGCAAATTGTACTGAGAAAAAGGTACACGTACAAACATGGAGCGATTAAACACAATGGCGACTGTGGGTGAACTGACTGAATTCCCCTAAACTCTAAAAATACCACCATGAATTTCTGGAAGTGGACATTTGGTACCAGCTAATGTTATATATTTTGTTTGTGGGTCAACTTCATTACTACATGTATACTGTAGGCTACATACTACATAAAAGTAACGAGGCACGTTATAGTGCAGTTTGGTAAACAATACAAAAGCTTAAAAGAGAGCAACATACATTCTGTAAGGGTTGTGCGTCTTGCGAGACAACTCACTCTTTCCCTACAAAAATATTTCTTCTCTTTCACAGTGGAAATTTATTGTTTTTTATCTCTTTTTTTGTTGGGGGGGGGGGGTTTCAATTGAGGTAGGCATGATTGCTGAGATTAAAGAATATGTTTAAATCTACGTAAATTGCCAGCATTATAGAAATTACAATGGAAATAAGCAATCAAAAATTCCATGAAAAATACTCAAATAATTGAATGCATCACTTACAAATAACCTTTCAAATAAACAGTAGACCTTTCATTTTCGTGGACAAAACATTTTTGTACCAGCACCTTACATTTAATAACATACACTTAAATGTAATGATGTACTATAAAAATACAATTAACTTCACAAAATCTATTTGGGGAAGTGAGAAAAAAAATGTTTTCATGATTTATTATACACTGTAGGTGTAACCTCTATTGAGAGCTTAGCAACACTTCCAAATATCACAACTAGACATTCACACACATTCTTTGTACCAACACCTTAATACATTTAATAACATAAAATTACATGTAATGATGTACTATAACAATACAATTAACTTCACAAAATCTATTTGGGGAAGTGAGAAAAAAAATGTTTTCATGATTTATTATAGGTGTAACCTCTATTGAGAGCTCACAACACTTCCAAATATCACAACTAGACATTCACACACATTTTTTGTACCAACACCTTAATACATTTAATAACATAAAATTACATGTAATGATGTACTATAACAATACAATTAACTTCACAAAATCTATTTGGGGAAGTGAGAAAAAAAACGTTTTCATGATTTATTATAGGTGTAACCTCTATTGAGAGCTCACAACACTTCCAAATATCACAACTAGACATACAGGTACATGTACAGGCCAACGATCAAGATGAAAGACTTGAGGTCACTCACGAGGTTGGCTCTTGAGAGAATTCCCTATCAAATTACTCCTCACAGACTTGTGATTGTTGCCAGCATACTGTCCCCTTGAAAGAGCTTAACTGCGCTTTGATGACGTTTCCCCTCTTTCACACTAGGACATTTATGTACATATCGAACCCCATTATCGAACCCCACTATACGAACGTAATTTACCGGATGTCGCGTTTATCGACTCTTAACGATTTAAAATAAAGACCTTGTCTCTGCGCAGCTGCTTTGCGCCGTTTGACCCGGGAAGCAGACAGTTTCTCAGAGGTCAAATAGAGCGAGTACACACACATGCTTGAACAACAACATGACACAGCACATGGCGCGCGCTATTTCTCTGAACCAGAAATTAGCCTGGGAAGGTCCGATTTGTATGTGGGGTTCAAAACTTTGTGTTTATCATGTCTCAGAAACGTGATTCTGGCTGTATGTCACATTCAAAACACACTTTTTTCGGCGTTTCAATATGCCCATATCTAAAGACATTTTAAAAAGGCTTTACGTTTATCACCTCAAAAATTTGCTTGAAAGACGTTTGAGAAACCTGATTCTAGGCAAAAAATTGGGCAATAAACGCACCCTAAAACGGCCCAATGCTATTATTCTTTTCTAGAATAGACCATTTTCGTATTGTACTCAATTGAATGCAAAAACCTTCGTCAAGGGCCTCATTACAAATTATTAAATTCACCTGTTACAAATAATTTCAATAGTCAGAAAGCGAATTGGATACATTATTGTTGCTAGGTAAGACAAATATTATGGTTTGTTCTACCTAACAACATATAATCAGGGGCGGATCCAGGAATGTTTTGCCGGGGGGGCACACGGTGGGAAAGAGATTGGCCGGGGGGGCACGCCCCTGTTTTTCAGTAAATTTTGGGCGAATTTAGGGCTGATTTTAACACATTTTTTTTTGGCCGGGGGGGCACGTGCCCCCTTTTACCCCCCTGGATCCGCCACTGATAATGTACGCAATTGTAGAGGTGTCGGGGTCGAGTGGATATGTCACCGGACTGTGGATCACAAGGTCCACGGTTCAAGTCCCGCCACGGCACCAATGTCCTTTGGCTAGACATTAATCTACATTTGCCACACTTGACCCAGGTGAGTGTCAATGCACTGTGTGCCGATATTGGCTTCCGGAGCTAAAGTTACGGTAATAATTTTCAAAGCTCTTTGCAAGCGCATAGGGACGTCATAATGTGATCAGTGCAATACAATTACAAGAACGTAATCTTTAATTCACATTCTGACAATTGAAATACTATTGAATATATGACACTATATTGAATAACATGTAAATGAAATAATTTGTGAAGAGGCACTTAACAAAGTTTTGTGCATTAAATGTAATTACGAATGTATAATTATATTTTCCTAATATATTTCTTTGTTTTCCCCTTTCTTTCTCTTTCTATTCATGAAGAGGCACTAACAAAGTTTTGTGCATTAAATTTAATTACGAATGTATTTATATTTTCCTAATATATTTCTTTGTTTTCCCCTTTCTTTCTCTTTCTATTAATGAAGAGGCATTAACAAAGTTTTGTGCATTAAATTTGATTACATTATGGAAATTGGAAATGGCCTATTGATACAATACTGCTGTGTTCCTTTGCATTGCTTACAGTGAACTGATCTACTGTTATAATGTTGATAATGATAATGTTGTTACCTCTTGCTTGTACATGTACATGTATGTTGCACTGACATTTATTTGACTGCGCCCTAGAATGTCTTAGTGAAATGTTGCCACTTTCACACTTGCACTTGTGTACATGTACCGGTACATGTATGGAACAGCACTGTCCCGTACAGTGGCTAATTGCGGTGACAATGTTGCTCTTTTCACACTTTCATAATTTTACATTGAATATAACTGAAACTCTGGAATTTTTTTACCCAGAAATTAAAATTCTAAGACATGAAATGAATGATAATTCTTTAAAGATCCATGGCATCACCAATCATATAGACTATGTATCGCTTCTCCGAATCCTTGAAGTTCTGAAGTGGAGCTTGGAAGAGAGCGTCAAAACATTTTTTGTTTAAACTCCTCCAACTCTCCAAGCATAACAATTTTTCTTTCTATTACTAATTGGCAGTCCATAAAAGGCATAATGACAAACATTGTAATATCTGGTCAAATGAACACTTTATCATAATATTGAAAAGTTATGTTTTTGTAAAAATTAAAGTAGACTAATTTGATTTAATAACAGATTACTTATCAAGGTTTGACATTTTATCTTCGACTTTGTTAAATCCATGTCTGTTCACCACACTGCATATGACATTAAATCAAAGTTGTAGTTTTTATTACAAAACTCAAAAGTACATGTCACTGTCTGCATTTTATCCCGCCCCATGCAGTCTTTCAATTTTCTAAAACCACAAACAAGGCTCGAATCTCTGTATTTGAGGCCGAAGCAAAGACCTTACACACACTACAGCCTTCGAAGTTCACAATCATGACATTGTCAATGATTTGAGAGAAGCAACACGTAGCAGACCTACGCAATGTTGCACAGCACTCCCCGCTGTATCTCTGCGGTAGTTCGTGCCCGTAGGCCGGTACAGCTTCGGACACGGATCTCAGAATCGAGCAAAAAACAACACACCCACAAACAAAGAAAATCTGCGTAGAAAACTTCAGATTATATACATTTCTTAAAAAACTAGACAACCATCAAACAATCAAAGAGTACTCACCAGAAAATCAATATATTATAGTGTTGATTATGAGTGTTAATCTTCGGTAAGATCACGGGAACTGACGCGGGGGTAAAGTTTTCCAACGGACTCGTCTCGCGCTGTATACTTGTACAGTGTGCTACAAGGCATTGATAGATGCCGCAACTAAAGTTTTACCGTAAAGCCAAAGTTTGTCACTTCCGGTATCAAGAAAGCTACATACGGAAGTTCACACGGAGTGATATCATGATGACATTGGATTCTAGACACTATGAACATGACAGACAATGAAAGCGGACAAAATATACAGTTCCTCAGGTAGACAAAGGGACATCCCTTCACTGCTATTATGTAAAAATGTGTAGAACAGGTGTCACATGCATATTCACCTGTTCTACACATTTTTACATAATAGCAGTGAAAGGATGTTCCTTTGTTTTCCTGAGGAACTGTATATTTTGTCCGCTTTCATTGTCTGTCATGTTCATAGTGAGAGGCACTCAGAAATTTGGCTGTATTGTTATTTTTCATATATTCTATGATTTTATACCAAAGACAAGTTAATGGAATCTTATTTTTGATTGTTTAATCTTTGAGGAAGTATTAGGATAAGGATGCAAACGCTCAAGCGTCACTTTACGAAGAGCAAAAGTCTCGGTGTGGGGGTAAAGAAGGTGTACGCTCCGGCAGGGAGGGGCATCCGACCGTGCGTGGTGGTGGTGGTGGTGGTGGTGGTGGTAGTGGTACATCGTTAACATAATAAACGTAATAATTCATGGGCCTCTATATGCGATAAATCTTTTGTAAAAATTATCAGGGTTTTTAACTTCTTGTTTTCATGGAAAAGGTATAATGACGATCAACTAGTGGATACGGCTGCTGCCCCCACTTGCCACACAGGGCGCGTCGTCCGAGGGGGTGGGGGGGGGGGGTGGGGTGGGGGGGGGTCCAGAAGAAAATAATCCGCATACAAATATCGGCGTCATACAGTCATTTCAAATTGATGGTGAGTAGGGGAGGGGTGTTAACGCAGAGACGTGAATTTGGAATGGAAAAGGTGTCTCAATAACAAACTATACTGAGATTTGATATCTAATCAATAACACGTCCCCACTTAATACTGCTACAGTGCTGCTATAGACCAAATTGATCTGGAGGCCTTCCCTCACATCATAATGATTTCTTTTAAAAAATACATTTTGACAATTTTAGCGTATACACGACGGAACTTTGAAAAACGAACTGATGACTACATCCAGAGTTCAAGTTGAAGTTCATCTTCATTTCCCCGTAATTCTTTTGTTTTCATATACAAAACATAATTCTTTTCTTGTACATCCTTTACTAATAAACTTAAACAATTCAATAGATTTTGTATTTTGAAATGCGTGTACATAGGTGGCAGTGGTCTCGTTGAAATTGTACGGATATGACGGATTCGTGAAACAATGCCCCATGTTTCAAAGTTGGCCAACCAGACAAAAGATTAAATATATCCAATAACAACTAAAATAACTTTCAAACTCGCCGAAGGTAATAAATTAGAAATTCCCGCCAAGTATTTCGAATTAGGGTGTGTCACCATATTTACTGCGGCGTCTTGGCTACCCCTAATTGTCAGCTGTTGTTTACGTCTAGTCCTATCTAAGCCCCTATATCTATTTTCGCCATCACCAAGTTTTCCGTATGGAGCCCGGAGTTAATTTTGCTCCTATTATACACCTTCTCCCACATACACAAACTGATTCATAGCCCTTCTGGAGAGAGAAGGAGAAAGAAAGAAAGTGAGACACAGAGAGGGAAGGGGTGGTGGAGAGAGAGAGAGAGAGAGAGAGAGAGAGAGGAGGAGGGGGGAGGAGGGGGAGAGTACCTCCACCATTTTTACCTTTTTTTCCATTTTCTTTTAATTGCCTTTCGCCCCTCACCACTATAATTTAAACATTCGCTGCCTGTGCTCCTTAACTTAAACACCTTTACACTTTTATTTTTTATTTATCAGTTGTTTGCGAGTAGCCCTCCTCTTCTCTTTGTCCTCTTCCTCAATTTCTCTTTCTATTTCTTATAGTCTCAACTGGGATTTGATTTGATTTGATTTAATAGGATGCCCATATTAATTTTAGATATATTATAAAGGGGGA